>LR812530.1:2084732-2184732 GCA_903798195.1 Danio kyathit | reverse complement strand
TGTTTTCCCTCCTTGTAAATCTCACATTTGATGATGGACCACAGGTTCTCTATGGAGTTCAGTCAGGTGAACAAGGAGGCCATGTCATTAGTTTTTCTTCTTTTAGACTCTTTCTTGCCAGCCAAGCTGTGGAGTACTTGGACGCGTGTGATGGAGCATTGTCCTGCATGAAAATCATGTTTTTCTTGAAGGATGCAGACTTCTTCCTGTACCACTGCTTGAAGAAGGCGTCTTCCAGAAACTGGCAGTAGGACTGGGAGTTGAGCTTGACTCCATCCTCAACCCGAAAAGGCCCCACAAGCTCATCTTTGATGATACCAGCCCAAACCAGTACTCCACCTCCACCTTGCTGGCGTCTGAGTCGGACTGGAGCTCTCTGCCCTTTACCGATCCAGCCACGGGCCCATCAAGACTCACTCTCATTTCATCAGTCCATAAAACCTCAGAAAAATCAGTCTTGAGATATTTCTTGGCCCAGTCTTGACGTTTCAGCTTGTGTGTCTTGTTCAGTGGTGGTGGTTTTTCAGCCTTTCTTACCTTGGCCATGTCTCTGAGTATTGCACACCTTGTGCTTTTGGGCACTCCAGTGATGTTGCAGCTCTGAAATATGGCAAAACTGGTGGCAAGTGGCATCTTGGCAGCTGCACGCTTGACTTTTCTCAGTTCATGGGCAGTTTATTTTGCTCCTTGGTTTTTCCACACGCTTCTTGCGACCCTGTTGACTATTTTGAATGAAACGCTTGATTGTTAGATGATCACGCTTCAGAAGCTTGGCAGTTTTAAGAGTGCTGCATCCCTCTGCAAGATATCTCAATATTTTTGACTTTTTCGGAGCCTGTCAAGTCCTTCTTTTGACACATTTTGCCAAAGGAAAGTTGCCTAATAATTATGCACACCTGATATAGGGTGTTGATGTCATTAGACCACACCCCTTCTCATTACAGAGATGCACATCATCTAATATGCTTAATTGGTAGTAGGCTTTCGAGCCTATACAGCTTGAAGTAAGACAACATGCATAAAGAGGATGATGTGCTCAAAATACTCATTTGCCTAATAAATCTGCACTGCCTGTATATTGATATATAACTTATTATTTGCATGTCATCTTAATAGCAATACTAGTCTTTTCATGAGCGGTGTTAAATTTTACATATAGCTGCCGCTTGCACGGCTGACAGCATCGTGAGGATTAAATGAAGGATTATACAGCACCTCTCGCGCTTAAAATGTGTAGATTCAGTGGCAAACGCTGTTACCTGTAAACCCCATCCCACAGACTTTACAGTGAATGGCTTTAGCTATTTTCATAGCGGACTTGAAGCCACTGGAAGTCTTTGATCCACTCTTTGAAAAGTGTAAATGGTGGATTAACATTCAGCACATGATCACTAATAAGATGTGCCATTATTAGTAACTTTAGGTGCTTTCTAAAACTAAATCTGTCAGTGTTATTTTCATTCTCTCATCTTCAGCGCTTCACATTTTCGCAGTTGCAGCTCCTGTCATCTGAAGGCAGAAGGTGTTGACTGAGTGATTGACAGCTGATATTAACCAATCCATTAGCGTTCAGTTCTAGAGCAGTGGGCCAATAAGAAGAGCACAAAGGCGGGGCAAGCATTGCAGGCTTTTTTTTACTTCAGCAAGTTCACATGACAACTGTTTTAATCTGTTCCTGAGCGCTGCGTTTGGCGTTTTTAGGTGCAAAGATGCATTCTGCATAAATGTCTCCTAAATCTGCGCACGCGGTGAGGATTTTGCAGTGAAAACAGTGAAAAAGTATGCACTCGCACACATGCTTCCAAATATATTTTTAGGTTGCATAGAGAAAATTTCGGGTGCATATGCGACCAAAACGGTCGAGCCCTAGCATCTTTACTTTTTGTATTTTTCTCATAATAATAATAATAAAATAAGTTATCATAAAATCACAATACAAATTTCAGTGGTTCCAAACAAACTCTCGTCTCCTCCACCAGCTGTGGGAAAAAGCCATTATAAGGACACAGATCACTCCGCCTATTCATGCCAGAGTCCCGCGGAAAAAAAGTGATTGACAGGTGGTCATTTGTGTGTAACTTTATTTATTTATGGTTTGGTTATGGGTAAAGCAAAGACCATGTGGGTCAGGTAGTGAAAACGGTAGGCTACAGTTAATTAATTCGTTATGAATTAATTGATATTTAACAACAACCACCCCCGCCTATGACGACGATACCATCATCCGTCGCGATGTTTCACATTAGACATCGTACGATGCCAAATTGGTCAACATCGCCCAACCCTAGTTGACATGTCAACTTGCTGCAGTAAACAAAGCCGGCAGTGTTTGCCCCGCCCCCAAGCCCTTCTGTGCTAGAACAGAACGCGAATGGATTGGTTAATATCAGCTGTCAATCACTCAGTTCCGATGACAGGGAGCTACAGCCGAGAAAGGTCTGGATCCAAGAGAATGAAAACAACACTGACAGATTTAGTTTTAGAAACCACCTCAAGTCACTAATAATGGCACATCTGATTAGTGATCATGTGGTAAAAGTCAATCAATTTACACTTTTCCAAGAGTGGATAAAAGACTTCCAGTGTTTAAAGTCTGCTATGAAAATGACTAAAGCCATTCACCTTAAAGCCGGTGGGACGGAGTTTTCAGGTAACAGTGTTTGCCACTGAATCTACACATTTTAAGCACGAGATGTTCTTATTTAATCCTTCATTTAATCGTCACGATGCTGTCAGTCGTGCGACTGACACCGCGTTCACCATTGCTAAAGAGCATGCATTCACCGAGATGAAACTAATATTGCAGCTCATGAAAAGACTGTTGCTTTTCATGATCTGAATGCTGAACTATGATTAATAAATGCTGTACAAGTAACATTCATTATTAGTTCATGTTATGTCGAGTTCAGACTGCATGATTTTAGCCACAATTTTGGCTCGCCAACAGGTTTTGAGAAATCGCAGACAAATGCCTGAAATCACAGGCAAATCGGTGCTCGTGCACGCAAGTGACAATCACACAGTGTGAACTATCTCGCGATCTGAGAGAATCGCCGATGAGTCGCCGATGCTCGTGAGATATTTGGCATGCTAAATATCTAGAGCTGTCTGCGATTTAAATCATGCCGTGTGAAATTAGTTTTCACTGAAAATAACATCCGCGATCACCTACAGCCAATGAGAGAGCAGCATCCACTAGTGTGGGTACCTGCAGGCCAGCGGGAGGTTGGGGAAGAAGTTAAAAGCGCTCATTTTCAGCTTATTTGGACCCAAGAAATGGAGGAATACTAGAGTAAATTTGGCAGGAGCACCCATGTCTGTTTGACGTGTCATCTGAGCAATACCACAACCGGGTCAAAAAAGAAAGTTGAGGAGAGATTGCTAATTCCCTTCAAACCCAGGTGAGCAAATACAGTATGTACATTTTCTTCCCCATTAAAGGCTTCTTTCTTGTTATGTAGTTAATAACAAAAGATATACCACGTGTGTTTGGTTGTGAGACGTAGTTTGGACAAAGTTGTCGGCGATTCTTCCTATTGTAAAGTCATGCAGTGTGAAATCCTCTGCCGCCGATCCATCTTGCAGCGTAAACATAGCAGCGACAAAACGCTAGCCCAGATAGTCATGCAGTGTGAAAACATCTGACACACAACTACTTTTAAAATCATGTAGTCTGAACTCTGCATTAGTAAATGCATGAACTAATGAAACCTTATTGTCAAGTGCGAACATTATAATATTTGATAAACCACAACAGCCATTATAAAAACTGTTTATCGGTGCAGTCAAAGACGGAGAGTTAAAAAGCAGAAGCAGCATTAAAATTGTATGATAAAAATATGAAACTTTAATTTGTCTTTAGCCAAGAGTGTTTCCTCCGCAACAAATAACAGATTAATGAGATGAAAAACTGATCCTTGGAAAACAAATGCTTAACCATTATAGAGATAAAAACAAAACAACAAATCAAAAACAACACATAAAAGCCAAAACCAAAGACAAAATTTAAATAAAGCCCAAAAACAACACAAAAAAAAATTAACAAAACATAAAATAAAGCCAAAGTTAAAGCAGCAAACAACCAAACAACATACTCAAACCAGACAAAAAATAAACAAAACAATATATATACACACACACACACACATACACACACACACACACACACACACTACCTGAGAAAAGTCTTGTCGTCTATCCAAGTTTTAGGAAGAACAAATAATACGTTGACTTGTATATGAAAGGCAAAGGCCTCTAGATGACGCTTATTTGAGCACAATAAAATATGATCATGCCTTGATGTTGAATGATTTCATTAGGACAGTAAGGTCTGACTCTGCTTAGACAAAAGTCTCGTCACTGAACAGAAATAATGTCCAGTATAGAATATAAAGTCATGCTGCAGTGGAAACAGAATGAATATTGTGTCTGACTCCATCATGAGCTTGGAGGACTGCATCATACATCTCTGCAATGACTCAAATCCCTTTTTAATAAAGTCATCTGGAATGGCAAAGAAAGCGTTCTTGCAGGACTCCCAGAGTTCATTAAGACTCTCTGGATTAATCTTCAATGCCTCTTCCTTCATCTTACCCCAGACATTCTCAATAATGTTCATGTCTGGTGACTGAGCTGGCCAATCCTGCAGCACCTGGACCACTCTGCAGATCGCTCGCATGCCCCCATACTGAATGTAACCCCTATGATTTTTCCTTTACCAAACTGTCAAGACTGATTTCTGTGAGAATCTTGGCTCCATGCTGGTTCCAGTAGGTCTTCTGCAGTATGTGTGATGATTGGGATGCAGTTTAACAGATGAGTCATCAGAAAAATCCACCTTCTGCCACTTTTCCAAATGATCAACTACAAATCACTATTTGTTGCTCTTACAACTGAGATCAATGACAAGACACTTGTCAGGTAGTGTATAGATAAAATAATATATAATATAATATAAAAGTATAATATATAAAAAAGTAGTAATACTATATAATATATAAGTATATAAGTAGTATAATATATAAAAAATAATAATAATCTATGCCCATCTATAATATATATTTATAATATATTTTTATTATTGTCATTACACATGTACAAGTAAAAGGAAACGAAATGCAGTTTAGGTCTAACCAGGAGTGCAATAGCAGCAAGTGCAGGATACAGGTATAAGTTATAAAGTGCAGTTATAGAAAAACTATGGTGATATTTACAGATGGATGTACTATGAACATTATACTGTATACAGGATGTATTAGCTATGAACAGAGATTTACAATAGATGGAGATATGTACAGGTTGCTATTAAAAATCAGAAGTGTGCAGATAGAGAAACAATTACAAATGTAAATGCGCAGTGGGTATGTACAGTTCAAATAAATAAATCCATGCAATGTAGTGCAATGAATATGTGCAATTTTTAAATGTGCAAATGTTAAATAGTGCAGTGATTATGAGGAGTATAAGGTATGAGGAGAGTGGGGGTGTATCAGGGGGGCAAAAGAGTCAGTGGGGGCCAGAGTTCAAAAGGGAGACAGCTCTGGGGAAAAAGCTGTTCCTTAGTCTACTGGTTTTTGTCCGGGGGAGCCTGAAGCGCCTGCCAGAAGGCAGGAGAGAAAACAGTCTGTGAGCAGGGTGAGAGGAATCCTTAAGAATACTGCGTGCTCGGCGTAGACAGTGTTTCTTCTGGATGTCCTCTATGGCTGGCAGTGTGGTCCCTGTGATGCGTTGGGCAGTTTTCACCACCCGCTGCAGTGCCTTACGCTCCGCAACAGAGGAGCTCCCATACCAGACTGTGACACAGTTCGTCAGGATGCTCTCTATTGTGCAGCGGTAGAAGTTCACCAAGACGGCTGATGACAGCTGGTTCTGCTTAAACTGCCTTAGGCGCTGGTGAGCCTTCTTGACCAGGCTGGAGGTGTTGGTGGTCCAGGAAAGGTCCTTTGAGACGTGGGTCCCCAGGAACTTGAAGGATGAGACAGGCTCGACGGCCATCACATTGATGTGGATGGGATCATGTGAGCATGTTCGTCCCATCCTGAAGTCCACAATGAGCTCCTTGGTCTTGTTGGTGTTAAAGAGCAGATTATTGTCGGTATATATATATATTATAGATGGGCATAGATTTTTTTTTAATCTAAATTAATATTGGAATTAATCTAGATTAATCTAGATTAAAATGGCTCATTTTAATTCTGCCGAAGGCATTCAAAATATGTGTGCTACCCAAATAAGAAGTCTTTGAGAACGGGTTTCTCAAGCCAGGTGGCGCATTAGACCAAGGGCTCATCTGCGGTTTCCAAAATGCATCACAAACTGCTTGAGAAACTGTTCTACTATGATAATTGGTGATGAAAATTATTGATGTTCAATAAGATGTACTTGTGTTTACTAACTGTTTATTCAGTTAATCATGAATGTTGAACTGTAGGCCTTTTGCTGACCCTAATCTGACTGAAGTCATAACTGAACTAAACAGAAATGGAGTTAAGACATGTGGAGTATGCAGATATTACTGGCATTATTTAAGTAAACCCCGCGGTCTTTAGGACCTTTCGCCATATTTTCCGACAAGATCCACATGCGACTGTCACTAAAGGACCGTACGTGCACACACAAACACAAACACACATCGTGAAATGCAGACGTTTTTTTTCTTTCCATTTGGCGTGCGTTATTAAATGTCCTTACCAGTCCTTACTCCTTATTTGCGTGTTATAGCCCAGTTTGTCACAGGGGCATGAATGAAATGTTTGTCAGTTAAAGTGAAACTGCCGAACTGCAGTTAGAGTCAGGCATCCTGCTGATTTGATTCAGAAAGGCACTCTTTTGTCAGACGGCTCACCGGTCAGGTATACATCCGCGCTAATATATCAAGGTGAAAGTCATCATAGCTTACGTAGAATAGACCCAGCTCCCAACCCAACTTTGAGAATAGATTAACGGGGATATTTTTTAATCGCGCAATAAGAGTCTCGCGTTAACGCAGCACGTTAACGCTGATAACAGCCCACCACTAATATATATATATATACATACATATATACATACACGAGTCTTGATGAACTCTGGGAGTCCTGCAAGAACGCTTTTTTTGCCATATACTCCTAAAAGTACAAAAACACATGTGCGTCATATGTCCGTCCACGCAGTCGGACGCACACTCCTGCAGGTGAGTGTCAAGTGCAATTCCTCAACTCCATCCAGAATAAATGCATATTAATACGTGTACATGGATTGCACATGCTCTCACATCAAGTCCAAGGCAAGCAGACTCTTGAAACCAGAGCCAACAAGGTGCAGGAACGTTTTCCTAAGGACACCCAAATGAATAACCAAATAAGCAAACGGTAATTCAAGCTAAAGTGGAGAGTTCAGCCTCGTGTCTCTGTACACCGCGAATAAACTCATCCAGTTCCAGCAGTGAGGAAAGGTAAGAAGGTCCAGCAGTGGTTGAGGACGGATCAATGGCCTTCTGTTTGATTTGGAGTCTGATACTGGACTACAAATGATGATGAGAACAAACTAGAAACCTGCAGGAAAATAACAGGCCACTCAAATCAGCAGCTTTTCTTCTTTAAATGTTGCAACTGAGTGCTAATAAATTAAATGAGGCAATAAAATGCTAAAAACAAACAAACATCTAAACAAAGATAAAACAAAACCAGCCAACAATAAGCAAAGTTATAGCAAAATGAAAAACCCAAGACGAAAATCTAAAACAAAAACCAGGGCAAAGACAAAATCAAAGCCAAAACTCACAACAAGCTAAATAATAAATAATACAAAACCTAAAACCAAACAAAATAAATCAGGCTAACTTAAAAACAACAACAACAACAAAAAAGTCAAAGCTCAAGCCAATATTAAAGCTGCAGTAGGTGATTGTCTTCAGAAACTTGTTGCTTTGTCGTGCTGGTTGAAAGTCTCTTTACATTCCAATAGTAATGATTAAAGTAAATGATATAAATGTGTTTATATATGTTTTTATATTCTGGGTGAGGCATAAAACTAAAAAATGTTCATCCAGTTAATTATTGTCGGGTTGATAATTCCCATAATTCTGATATACAGCCTAAACTGTCTGTCAACAAACGTAGATTTGTACATCTGAGCAGCCGTTCACACAGATCCGCCATTTACATGTGGACGCACACCACGTTCACCTGCACACGAGAGAGAGAGACAGCAGTAAAAACAAATGCTGAATCAAAACTTTAAAATCCTGAATCAGTATTGAAGTGAGTTTTGCACGCTGGAGGAAGGACGACACCCTGGTTGAAGTATTTCTGTTAGACAGGTAATGTTCTGTTTTAAAACTATTTCAGTCACGCAGAGCTGATGTAGACTGAGTTGTTATGAATGGGTTATATGCACAGAAGTGTTGTTCAGTCATTGAAATCTCCTGCTGAACGCTTGATGTGACTATTTTCAGTTTCATAAGGTTCTTTACAGCATCGATAATGTAGATTTATATTTAGTTTAACAGCAAAACATCAGTAAATAGCGCTATTCCGCCTAGCCTGCTTTACTGAGCTGAAGTTGGTTTTATTTTTACATTGGTTCATTTAGCCAGGAGATCACATTGAGACAGTACCGTCTCTTCTTACAGTAAGACCTGGTCAAGACAGCAAACAGCACAAAGTTTCACATAAAAAATAAGCCAAATTAAAAAAAATCACCATTCATAAAAAGGTCAGATCATAAAAAACAATTACAAGTATCCTTGAAGACGCTGTACAGAAGATGTTTAAACGTACTCAGAGTCGGAAGTGTCAAGATTAAGCTGGTTTTGCAGGTCATTCCAAGCCCTATAGGAGCACAAAAGGAAAAAGCACGTTTGCCAAGTTCTAACATTACCCTTGGGACTGTTAAACGAATGAACCAAATCTAGTGTGTTGATTATTTATGTGAAATGTTAGCAAATTAGAAAGATAGGATGGTAGTTTACCTAAGAGAGCCTTTAAAGTAAATAAAGTACAAATGTAATTTTCTCCTTTGATATAAAGATAACCAATCTAAGGAATCATACAAAATACAGTGATGCGTCCATGAGTCTTGAGCCTGCTGCATGATAAACAGAATCTAGTTTTCTGAGTAGCGGCTGCATGCATATACAGATGATCACCATAATCAATTATAGACAAAATTGTACTCTCTACTATTTTCTTACGGGACTTTTAAAGAAAAATTTTTTTGACCGGTATAGGAAACCTAATTTTGGCCTAAGCTTTTTCAATAACTTGTTAATGTGTATATCAAAGGTTAATCTCTCGTCAATCCAAACACCTAGATCAGGGATGTCAAACTCAATTCCTGGAGGGCCGCAGCCCTGCACAGTTTAGTTCCAACCCTGCTTCAACACACTTACCTGTAGGTTTCAAACAAGCCTGAAGGACTCAATTAGTTTGATCAGGTGTGTTTAATTAGGGTTGGAACTAAACTGTGCAGGGCTGTGGCCCTCCAGGAATTGAGTTTGACATCCCTGACCTAGATATTTATAGGAGCGAACTCTTTCTATTGGTACATCATTCGAAGATGTAATTGTCTGGTCTGTTACCTTAGTGTAGCAAAAAATCAAACATTTTTTCATTTTAAATCCATTTTAAATCCTGCAGCATACACTGTAGTACTTGAAAATTCAGTTCAATTCACCTTTATTTCTATAGCGCTTTTACAATGTAGATTGTGTCAAAGCAGCTTCACATAGAAGATTACAGGGAATTGAAACAGTGTCAGTTCAGTTTTCAGAGATTAAGTTCAGTTCAGTTTAGCTCAGTTCAGTGTGGGTTAATATTCACTACTGAGAGTCCAAACACTGAGGAGCAAATCCATCGATGCGCAGCTCTACAGATCCCGAACTATGCAAGCCAGTGGCGACAGCGGCGAGGAAAAAACTTCAGCAATTGGCGAAAGTGAAGAATTTAAAAAACCTTGAGAGAAACCAGGCTCAGTTGGGCGCGACCATTTCTCCTGTGGCCAATCGTCTTGTGCAGAGCTGCAGTCTAGGCGATGGAGGCGGAGAATGCTGGACCTCAGCGAAGACTCGTCTGTCCCTAGCGAGTCACAGGACTCGGTCTCATGCTCTCCACTCCTCCATGACCACCACAGCAGCTGCTCAGGATACGGCCTGGTCCAGGATTATGAAAACCTTGGGATCATCTCGTCGCTGGTCTTGGATCGTATCAGTGGCGCTGCATAGTCTGAGGGCCTCGGGATGAGTATCCCCAAGTGGAAATAGAGAATAAAGAGAATAATTGGCGTAGCTGCTGTTCATAGTGTTTATAAACGAGATGCAAAAACCTGTGTGGGGCACATCATGCGTCATGTCGCTATGTAATGCACTGAGTGTATGCTTTGCTAAAAAGATAGGTCTTTAATCTAGTTTTGAATTGCGAGAGTGTGTCTGAGCCTCGGACATTATCAGGAAGGCTATTCCAGAGTTTAGGAGGCATACATGAGAAGGCTCGACCTCCTTTACTGGACTTTGCTATTCTAGGTCCTACCAGAAGCCCTGAGTTTTGAGATCTTAAAGAGCGGGGTGGATTGCTGTAGATAAACAGGAGCTCGATTATTTAAAGCTTTATAGGTAAAAAGCAATATTTTATAAATCAATATGAAACTTAACAGGCAGCCAGTGTAAGGAGGATAAAATTGGGGTGATATGATCATATTTTCTAGACCTGGTAAGAACTCTGGCAGCTGCATTTTGTACTAGCTGGAGTTTGTTAATAGAGGATGCTGGGCAGCCAGCAAACAGAGCATTACAGTAATCCAGCCTAGAAGTCATAAAAGCATGAACTGGCTTTTCTGCATCTGATATGAAAAGCATTCTGTAAATACTGTACAGCTTGGTTTAAAAAGTGTGCCGCTGTATATATTATTGTATCATCTGCATACAGGTGTATTTTAGCTGAATCTATTTCATGACAAGCTGTGACGCGCTCCCTATATTGTTCACCGCTACTCTGAATATTCTGTCTGAAATAGCATGTAAGTATGGCTTAGTAATAAGTGTAATTCCTGCACAACGCCAGCCAACCACAAAGCACACAGTAGTCACTTTAGGACAAAGCGTGTGAGACCAGCGATCCTTGCATGCATGAACAGGAGGGTTGACAGGTATGGAGATGTGTAGTGTTAGATTTTACATTTAGCGGACATTTGCGCTAAACACGCAGTGAATGCAACGCATCAGAATTCGGGCACCTTCTCCAAAAACCCTCGATTGATCTCGGCTGGCGCCCTTATAAGCTCCCTGTATCTGACAGCGGAACACCTTGAGTGATTGACAGCTGATATGAACCAATATAGCGGCAGGGAAGTCCGATTCAGCACGTTTTTAGAAAAAATAGATACAAGTCGCACTACAACCGTTATATGCAGTCGCACAAATGCTCCCAAATATATTATGAGGTCGCATAATTAAATTTCGGGCGCATTTTCGACCACAATAGTCACAATTTCGAGCCGTGCATAATATACGGAAGCGCACGTGCGTCTCCGATCCTGTCAGGTGTGGCGCGCGCACTCTCATTCCCATACAGCAGAGAGTGGCTGTGTGAAACTCCACCATACGCGATTCAAAGAGCAGAAATTTGTAACCGCACAACCATGTAGAGACAGAAACAACATGCTGTGGTGTCAATAAGATATTGCATACGGCTATTTAGCTTGTTTAATAAAAGAAGTCGTGATCTGGCGCTATATATAAAATACAATTAACTTGCTCTAAGGGGGGGGGGCGGTGAAAGCCGTTGGGAGGGCGGGGCGCCCCCCTTATATAATGGTAGGGGAAACACTGGTTCTGGTTGGGAAGTGTAGTATTATAAAGTTTTCTAACTGGCGAATGACATGATCTACTGCAGGGGTGTCCAAACTCGGTCCTGGAGGGCCGGTGTCCTGCATATTTTAGTTCCAACCGCAATTAAACACACCTGAACCAGCTAATCAAGCTCTTTCTAGGTATACTAGAAACCTTCAGGCAGGTGTGTTTAAGTAAGTTAAAGCTATGCAGGACACCGGCCCTCCAGGACCGAGTTTGGGCACCCCTGATCTAGTGGGTTGTCTACTGTGCATTCATGATATCAGGAGGTGTTGCTTTGGATGGCAGGGGAGGGATTGTGTTTTCAAAGATATTATGCTAAACGGTTAGCATTTTGGCAGATCACTATCTTTCGGATGAGACGTTAAACCGAGGTCCTGACTCTCTGTGGTCATTAAAAATCCCATTGCACTTCTCGTAAAGAGTAGGGGTGTAACCCCGGTTTCCTGGCCAAAGTCCCTCAATCGGCCCTTACCCATCATGGCCTCCTAATCATCCCCATCCACTGAATTGGCTCTATCACTGTCTCTTCACTCCACCAATAGCTGGTGTGTGGTGAGCGCACTGGCGCCGTTGTCCTGTGGCTGCCGTCGCATCATCCAAGTGGATGCTACACACTGGTGGTGGTGTGGAGAGACTTCCCTCATGATTGTGAAGTGCTTTGGGTGTATGGCCATACACAATAAATGCGCTATATAAATACACATTACATTGCCTACTGCACCTTTAAACTAAAACAGATCAAACAATACAACCCAACCCAAAATATAGGCCAAGACAAAAAAATTCGAACAAGCCAACCAACCAGAAACCTTAAGAAAACCAACAGGCCATTCAAATCAGCAGTTTTTCTTCTGTTCTCCCCTTCTGTATTATTTGTTCTCTGTTCTTATTGAAGTTGACAGGTTTTATTTAACTTCTGACCATAAACACAACACATACGCGAATCCATCTGGTTAAAATCCCCCGTAACGTAAGTGATGTGCTAAAGCGAGACATTGGGTATAGCGGTATTACACTTTGTGTCTGTTGTGTTTGTGCAAAACTAAGAAACCTCAACTCACACAAAGAAAAGGCATCATTATGAGGCCTTTGAAATGCATTGGTAAGCGGAGAGTAAGTCACCGCAACAAAGCGACTGGACATCATTCATAGTCAATGAGAGCAGATTTTTCCGGTGACAGAAACTCTGGCGCAGTGACAGAGCTGAACTCATCTACACACATATGAACATTACTGTATGTAGTGACTGAGATCATGACATGTTTTAATTATTCCTTTCCCAACATACTCAAATTTTAGTATATGAAAATATACTATACACTCACCGGCCACTTTATTAGGTACACCTCTAACTGCTCGTTAACACATTTCTAATCATCCAATCACATGGCAGCAACTCAATCCATTTAGGCATGTAGACATGATAAAGTCGATCTGCTGCAGTTCAAAGCGAGCATCAGAATGGGGAAGAAAGGGGATTTAAGTGACTTTGAATGTGGCATGGTTGTTGGTGCCAGACGGGCTGGTCTGAGTATTTCAGAAATTGCTGATCTACTGGGATTTTCACGCACAACCATCTCTAGGGTTTACAGAGAATGGTCCGACAAAGAGGAAATATCCAGTGAGCGGCAGTTCTGTGGGCGCAAATGCCTTGTTGATGCCAGAAGTCAGAGGAGAATGGCCAGACTGGTTCCAGCTGATAGAAAGGCAACAGTAACTCAAATAAGCACTCGTTACAACCGAGGTCTGCAGAAGAGCATCTCTGAACACACAACACGTCCAACCTTGAGGCGGATGGGCTACAGCAGCAGAAGACCACACCGGGTGCCACTCCTGTCAGCTAAGAACAGGAAACTGAGGCTACAATTCACACAGGCTCACCAAAACTGGACAATAGAAGATTGGAGAAACGTTGCCTGCAGATGAGTCTCCATTTCTGCTGCCACATTCGGATAGTAGGGTCAGAATAGATTACTCCTAAATAAAATGAATGTTAAAATAGGTATTACTGTATATTAAAGTAATTTAATTAAACACATTTTCTAGTTCACTTGACATCGTTTTTGTGAGTACATGCAAAGAATTGGTCTAGCCATTTTGTTTTTTACATGTATTTGACTATTTAAATGTAATAAAGCGCAAAAAAAAAATTGATGAAAACTTACAATTTTCACTGAAAGTTTCTTTGGTGAGCCAAAAATAGTTAATCTCTGCAGTCCTGCTCCTGTTATCACTGTCTGAGATTAAAAAAGGTCTGGTTTTGTCATTTTTTTACAGGATGTAATAGAAGTCTCAGGAGTCCCCAGAGTGTGTCTGTTAGCCTTCACTAAATTTTGGGGATTTACACCTACCTAACTTTAAACAGTAACAGTTCCTGACTCCAGTAAGCTACAAACACAAACTGGGTATTATTGGAAAGAAGACACTTTGAGCTTTACTGTGGCAAAAGGGGAAGTTACATGTTAAAAAATATAAAAAGTTATACATTATGAAGTTATGAGAAAAAAACATTGTATTGTGTTCAATATTTGTTTTTCCATATACAAACGCATGAAAACATTAATGTAATGTCCTAGAAAAAATATGACTTGAAAGCCAAGTGTCTCATGAGTTTATATTTTAAATTTGATGAAGATAGCATGCAAAATGAGATTTCTGTAAAAAGTTTTCTGAGACTATATCGGTGTCCTCCTTTCCCTCACCGTCAGAGGCACTTTCTCAAAAACAATCATCCCAAACTGAAACCTTTACAGTTGCTGAATAATGTGGTCTACATTCACAGTTTATGTATCTTTGGATAGAAGACACTCTGGGCTTTATTATCCATCATCTAGAGTTTATAATGCTAAAAATAAAAAAAAGTTAGAGATGCTTAAGTAATGTAAAAAAAATTGCACCGCACTAAACATTTTATTATTTCATAAACAAATGAGTGAAATTAGTCCTGGAGCAACACATATAAGTAATAGGTCACAAGCTACTCATCTCCCGAGTATATGTTTTGAATTTGATGTCAAAATCATGCAAAATGAAATTTCTGGAATTATTTTTCTGAGACAATGTCTTGTGATTTTCTCCCTCTCCTTGTTTGTGGAGAGGTCTGATGACCACACATGTACCGGGGTTTCTAACACAACTCTTTTAGTCTTTTCACATACCACACATTTTTAATTGTTAAACAATAGACAGAAACGTATAGTATGAATGATTTATTTGAGCACAAGAAGTACATTGTGTGAAATAAGTCCAGTGCATATGCAACAAAAAAGTCTTAGAGGAGTTGTTGTTATGCTCTCTCACTTTGCTCTTGGCTGCTGCTTGAAATCCACTCCAGCAGATTCAGCTACTCTAAAAAGTGAAGAATTAATTATTCACTGTGTTACACTTTAAATAAAAAGTGCAACACTTAAAAAAAATTCACAGCAAGAAGGTCGCTGGTTCGAGTCCCAGCTGGGCCAGTTGGCATTTCTGTGTGGAGTTTGCATGTTCTCCCCGTGTTGGCGTGGGTTTCCCCCGGGTGCTTTGGTTTCTCCCACAGTCCAAACACATGCGCTATAGGGGAATTGATGAACTAAATTGGTGTAGTGTATGAGTGTGTGTTTGAGTGAGTAGGTGTTTCCCAATACTGGGTTGCGGCTAGAAGGGCATACGCTGTGTAAAACATATGTCGATAAGTTGGCGGTTCATTCCGCTGTGGCGACCCCTAATAAATAAGGGACTAAGCCGAAGGAAAATGAATAAAGAACAAAAAAGCACAAAAATTCAAGTTAATCCAATGATTTTTTGTTCCAATTCAAATATTTGTCTTATACAAAGTCATACACAGTATGATATGCAGTGAAATGCTTACACAGCCACACATGACCTTAACAGTGATAACAATAAGAATCTAAATTATGGAATAAAAACAAGCAGCAAACACAGAACATTTTAGATATAGATTAGAGTGTCCACTTCAAATGTCATCACTGGATTCAATGGGCGTTATCAGTGGTTATCTGATAGATATGGGCCAGAAGGGGCCTCCTGTGCCAACTAGTAGGCTCAGAAGGCTGTTTTCATCCATCCTCATGGTTAATCAGCTATACTAATAGAGAAGACTCCAGATCCAGATCTGTTTTTACATTACTGTGATGGTTGGGGTAGGGGTAGACGTTAATAAAATACAATTAAAGGGAAATTTAATAAATAATATAAATAATACTTGTTAACTTCCGCCAGCAGCCGAATGTAATTTATAGCTGATTAACCATTAACCAAGAAAATGAATGAATGAATGAAAATAAAATAAAAATATTGCTAGGGTCAAGGCCAACGCAGTGGCGCAGTAGGTAGTGCTGTTGCCTCATAGCAAGAACGTCGCTGGGTCGCAGGTTCGAACCTCGGCTGGGCTGGGTCAGTTGGCGTTTCTGTGTGGAGTTTGCATGTTCCCCCTGTGTTCGCGTGGGTTTCCTCCGGGTGCTCCGGTTTCCCCCACAGTCCAAAGACATGCAGTACAGGTGAATTGGGTAGACTAAATTGTCCGTAGTGTATGAGTGTGTGGATGTTCCCAGAAATGGGTTGCGGCTGGATGGGCATCCGCTGTGTAAAATCGTGCTGGATAAGTTGGCGGTTCATTCTGCTGTGGCGACCCCGGATTAATAAAGGGACTAAGCCAACAAGACAATGAATGAATGAATGCTAGGGTCAATATTATTAGCCCATTTCAGAAATTAAATTATTATTATTATATTAGCTTAAATAAAATAAAATAAAATAGGATATTAATTTAAATTAAATTTTTTAATTAATTAAAATTAAAATATGAATGAATGAATAAAAAATAAAAATGTAATTAAATAAAAATAAATTAAAAACTCATTTAAATTAAATTAAAAAATAAATTAAATTAAATTAATATATGAATGAATAAAATAAAAATAAAATAATAAAATAAAAAAATTAAGTAAAATAAATTCAAATAAAATAACATGGATGGATGATAACAGCCTTCTGAGCCTACCAATAGGCAGAGAAGGCCCCTACTGGCCCATATCCATCAGCTGATGACCACTCACAACACCTATTCAATCGAGTGATCACATTTGAATCGGCTGTATTTTAGCTATAGATGTGATGATTGTGTGTATTATCACATGTATTAAAGGAATAGTTCACCCACAAATTTTAATTAACGCATAATTTACTCATTCCAAGTCATCTTTGGTGACTAATAATTGGTGATGATAGTTTTAATAACTCATTTCTAATAATTGATTTCTTTTATCTGTGCCATGGTGACACCACATTTGACTAGATATTTGACTAGAATTCAGCTTAAAGTGTCATTTAAAGGCTTAGGCTAAGGCTAGGGTAATTAGGGTAAAGTTAGGGTAATTAGGCAAGTCATTGTATAACAGTGGTTTGTTTTGGAGACAATCCAAAACTAATATTGCTTAAGGGGGCTAATAATATTGACCTTAAAATGGGTTTAAAACAATTAAAAGCTGCTTTTATTCTAGCCGAAATAAAACAAATAAAACTTTCTCCAGAAGAAAAAATATTATAGGAAATACTGTGAAAAATTCCTGAATCTGCTAAACATAATTTGGGAAATATTTGAATAAAAATATAATAATTTAGCGAATAATTTTGATTTCAACTGTAGCTAGTGATAGGGATGAGTTTGAGTGAAACCGACAGACAGACGGGCATTGAAAGAGTGCGAGTTTTACATTAAAAAGCAGGAGAATGTTGTGTAGGAGGAACAAACGGAGGCCAAAATCCCACTTATAGCGGGACTCATTCTCCTCTCTTTGTTATACAGCACTTCTCCTGCCAGGCCACTTTGTTTATCGTCAGCATCCGTGCCCATTTGGACAAAAAAAGGTTAGTCTTTTAAAACACCTCATCCTTTCCAAAATCACACTTCAGCAGCTATCCATCTCACACTCACGGCTTTCCATCCGCTCCCATCTTTCCATTTCCTCTCACATTTGCGCGGTTGTCTCGAGTCCAGAGCTGCATTTCAGCATGTCAGATAAATGATGCTCCTGCACAGATCTCTGCGGGTGTGAAGGAGCCGCCGGCGGTTCCTTCAGTTCCTCATCAAGACGCACGACTGTAAACATCTTGAACTGATAAGTGGAATCCAATGAGTCTTGTTTGGAGCATCCCATAATTAAATTTGAATTATTTTTCTAATATTTGCCAAGTGATTTTTAAGAGACTTTTTTTTCTTTTTTTCAGTATTTTCTATTATATTTTATTTAGGAAAAAAAAGGCTTATTTCTTTAAGCTTAGGTAAATTAAATTAATTAAAAAAATAAATAACATTTTATTTAATTAAAATATGAATGAAAATAAAACAAAATAAAACAAAATAAAATGAATAAATAAATAAATAAAATCAAAAGAAAACAAAACAAATAAAATAAAATAAGTCAAATTAAATCAAATTAAATTCAAACTGCTAAAGTTAGCCCATTTAAGAAATTATATTAGTATCATATTAGCTTGGACAAAAAAAAAATAAATAAATAAAATTAAATTAAATAAAATACAAACTGCTAAGGCCAATATTATTAGCTTAGACAAATTAAATTAAAAAATAAATAAAATTTAATTTAATTAAAATATGAATGAAAATAAAATAAAATAAAACAAAATAAAATAAATAAAATGAATTAATAAATAAATAAAATCAAAACAAAACAAAACAAAAAATAAATAAATAAAAAAAATAAAATAAAATAAAATAAAATAGTCAAATTAAATCAAATTAAATTCAAACTGCTAAGGTTAGCCCATTTAAGAAACTATATTAGTATCATATTATCTTGGACGAAACAAAACAAAGCAAAACAAAAAATAAAATAAAATAAAATACAAACTGCTAAGGCCAAAAATTATTAGCCCAATTCAGAAATGATATTAATATTATATAATTTTGGATAAAATTAAATCAAATAAAATTAATATAAACTGCTAAGGCCAATATTATTTGCCCAATTAAGAAATTATATTAGTATCATATTAATTTGTATAGAATAAAAAAATAAAATAATATAATAAAATAAAATAAAGCAGCTAAGGTCAATATTATTAACCCATTTAAGAAATTATAATTTTTTGATTGGCTACAAAACGCACTGTTGTTTTATGACTTGTCTAGTTAAATTATAATGATAAATTGCAAGGACAAATCTGTTATTGTAACCACTATTATAGTGTATTAAATAGAAAAACACAATTATTTTATATTTCATTTGTTTTGATTTATTTTAATTTAATTCATTCATTAATTCATGATATTTACTGTTTGTATTATTTCATCTAAATTTATTTGTGTTGTTTCAAAATTATTTTATACACAAATGAACACTGTGTCTTAATCACAAACAAACATGCATGCACAAATACATACAGCACAAACACAAATATTAAAGCAAGATCTGAAAGTCCATCTTTGATATAATAAGTAATCTATTGAACAAAACAGTGGTCTGCAAAACCCATAGACATGCAAAAACACCCCAAAAACAACACACTCCAGACTATTTCATTCATCCATTTTCCTTCGGCTTGGTCCCTTATTTATATGAGGTCGCCACAGCGGAATGAAACAACTATTCTAGCATATGTTTTTACACAGCGAATGCGCTTCCAGCCGCAACCCAGTACTGGGAAACACCCATACACACTCATTCACACAAACTACGGCCAAATTAGTTCAACCAAATGACCTATAGCGCATGTGTTTGGACTGTGGGGGAACCGAAGCACCCGGAGGAAATGCCAACTGACCCAGCTAGGATTCAAACCAGCAACCTTCTTGCTGTGAGGCCACAGTGCTAACCACTGCGCCACCTTGCCACCCTCCCTAATATCTAAGCAACATTTTCAATTGATATCGACTGCTTTGAGCTCTTTCAGTTCTAAAAGCAGGAATTTAAACCGCTCTTATTGGGAACGTCCCCTTCCAAACCCTTTAACCAAAAGCAGTCATGTTTATCCATTCGGTTGTTCTTAACGTCCAAATCCTCCTCCTTTTTCCCTGACCTGACTGACGCAATACTCAGAGCGAGTTATTAGACGTCACAGTATCTGTAAAAGAGCACGCTGTCCTGTCCTTTCCTATCCTCAGCTCTATATTTAGAGTTTTTCCTCTAGTAAAGCGAGCAGCAGTAGGTGAGGGTGTGGAGTTTCTGGAGAAAATGCCAGAAAACACTGTTTCCATTGCTTTCTGGAGGAGCAGGTGACCAGAGGCACAGTTTCCGTGACTCACCATCAGCCAGAAGAGCGCTCAAATATACACAGCAGAAGTCTAAATTATTAGCCCTCTTGTGATTTTCCTTTTCAAATATTTCCTTAAATGATGTTTAACAGATTCAGGAAATTTTCACAGTATTTCCTATAATATTTTTTCTTCTGGAGAAAGTCTTATTTGTTTTATTTCGGCTAGAATAAAAGCAGTTCTTCATTTTTTTTAAAGCCATTTTAAGCTCAATATTATTAGCCTCCATAAGCAATATTAGTTTTGAATTGTCTCCAGAACAAACCACTGTTATACAATGACTTGCCTAATTACCCTAATTACCCTAGTGAAGCCTTTAAATGTCACTTTAAGCTGAATACTAGTCAAATATCTAGTCAAATATCATTTACTGTCATCATGGCAAAGACAAAAGAAATCAATTATTAGAAATTAGTTATTAAAACTTTTATTAGACCAAAGAAATATAAATTGGGGAATAAAAAGATATACAGGAGGGCGAATAATTCTGACTTCATCTGTATATATTTTTATATTTCCCAAAAGCCTTTTATGATCAATCTGGTAAATAATGAATCTGATCATAGCCAGAAAGCACTGATTTAGCACTACAAGTATATCTGACATACTTCAATGATGACGATTCCTTCTTACAAGTACATGGTAATAAAAAAAATAAATAAATCAGATTTTTTAAACAGAAAAAAAAATGGTATTTTAGTCTTTTGACAATAAGATATATGCTGAAGCATGCTAATAGGACTTTTAATTTGCCAGTAACCTGGGTTAAGCGCTTCCGGCGAACTGTATGCCATTGCAAAATCGGCGCGTTTAAGGTCTGTTTTCTTTAAAAATCAGTGATCTCCACTGGCTGAGTGATATCCAATATAAAGTGGGTCTCAGATTGTACAAGAAGCACTGCAATAAAATACATTTTTCCCCGCCATGTCTTTATAATATGAGCCTTTATTTTACCCCAGTATATTTAATGGAGCTTCTGCGCTAGCCTGCCGATTCTGACAGGTGCATGCGAGTAAACGGCTTTGTCTCATTTTACGCTTGAGCAACTAAATGAATGAAGTCTATTTAACTGATTGTATTTTAATTGCATTACAACATCGATGCTGTAAAAGGAACCGTATAAACTGGGAAAAAAAACTCACAATAACAGGTCACCGGAAGTTTATCAGTATGGGAACAACACTAGCTCGGCCTATACTCTGCTTCCATTGCTTTCTGGAGGAGCAGGTGACCAGAGGCACTGTTACCGTGACTCACCATCAGCCAGAATAGCGCTCAAAAATTTACAGCTGAAGTCTAAATTATTAGCCCTCTTGTGGCTTTCCTTTTCAAATATTTCCTTAAATGATGTTTAACCGATTCAGGAATTTTTCACAGTATTTCCTATAATATTTTTTCTTCTGGAGAAAGTCTTATTTGTTTATTTATGTTGTTAATTTTTTTTTTAAAGCCATTTTAAGGACAATATTATAAGCAATATTAGTTTTAATTGTCTACGGAACAAATCACTGTTATTAATAAATAAATTACCTAATATAATTATATAATATAATAATAAAATAGTTAATATTAAACTATTTATTCCATTTTATGATCCAGTAATCTTTTACGTGGTTTTTAATAATACAAGAAGTTCAAAACATTATTCTGTGCGAATAATAAATCTGTGCGAGTACTGTAACTTAGTTATGATCATTTTTTGTTTCCTTTTTGTTTTTAAACTTGGTGGTGATGGAGATTTTATTGGAAATAAGAAATTAAACTAAACTAAAATACTGCAAATGTATATATATATACATGCTGATTTATTTTAACACATTCATTCGTTCATTTTCCTTTGGCTTAGTCCCTTTATTCATCAAGGGTCACCATAGCGGAATGAACCGCCAACTATTCCAGCATATGTTCTACACAGCAGATGCCCTTCCAGCTGCAACTCAGTACTGGGAAACACCCATACACGCTCATTCACACATATACACTCATGAACTATGGTTCATTTAGTTCATCAGTTCCCCTATAGCGCATGTGTTTGGGCTGTGGGGGAAACCGGAGCACTCGGAGGAAACCCACTCCAGCACGGGGAGAACATGCAAACATACACAGAAATGCCAACTGACCCAGGCAGGGATCGAACCAGCGACCTTCTTGCTGTGAGGTGACGGTGCTAACCGCTGCGCCACTGTGCCTCCCCAGATTCAAAAATTGAAATAAAATAAACAAACCATACATGCATAAATATTAAACAAACAAACAAATAAACAAATAAATCATACAAAATAAACAAACAAGCAATTACTTAAATAATGCATAAATAAATAATAAACAAAAACAAATAAAACATACATGCATAAATAATAAATAAACAAATAATTAAATAGACAAGTAAATAAATCACACATATATATAATTGCTGTTGCCTCACAGCAAGAACGTCGCTGGGTCGCAGGTTCGAACCTCGGCTGGGCTGGGTCAGTTGGCGTTTCTGTGTGGAGTTTGCATGTTCTCTCTGCGTTCGCGTGGGTTTCCTCCGGGTGCTCGGAGTGTGAATGTGTGTGTGTGGAAATTCCCAGAGATGGGTTGCGGCTGGAAGGGCATCCGCTGCGTAAAATCGTACTGGATAAGTTGGTGGTTCATTCCACTGTGGCGACCCCGCAAGGGACAAAGCCGACAAGAAAATGAATGAATGAATGAATGAATGAATATATATAATACACAAACAAATAAATAGATAAATCACACACATATAAATTATAAACAAACAAATAAAATAAACAAGTAAAATTAAACAAACAAATAAACAAATGGGGCGACATGGTGGCTCAGTGGTTAGCACTGTCGCCTTACAGCAAGAAGGTCACTGGTTCGAGTCCCAGCTGGGCCAGTTGCCATTTCTGTGTGGAGACACATACGCTATAGGTGCATTGATGAATTGGCCGTAGTGTATGAGTGTGTGTGTGTGTGTGTGTGTGTGTGTGTGTGTGTGTGTGTGTGTGTGTGTGTGTGTGTGTGTGTGTGTGTGTGTGTGTGTGTGTGAATGAGTGTGTTTGGGTGTTTCCCAATGCTGGGTTGCAGCTGGAAGGGTGTGTAAAACATATGCTGGAATGGTTGTTAGTTCATTCCGCTGTGGCGACCCCTTGATGAATAAAGGGACTGAGCCGAATGAAAATAAATGAATAAAGGAACAAATAAAATTCAATAAACAAATAAAATAAAATAAATAAATAAAATAAATAGTGACCTTTTCCCTGGAACACTAATAAAAATGTGTCATTTTTTCTGTGTTGCACATTTTACTTTTTACCTTTACTCTTAACAGTGTCTAGAAATATGATTAATAATCTGGAAAATAACAGCAAACCAAAGCTGCATGACAAAAGCGCCTGTGAGTCTGAACGTCACTCGCTCACAGAAGCAGGGGCTGGTCCAGATTTCTGCTGAATCACGCTCAGTTTCCTCATGAAAACATAAGTGACCTGCCCAGCTCAAAGTCTGCCAGGATTCCCTGTTCTCCTCCTGTTTTACAGGTCTCTTAATGTACAGTCAGATGCTGTACATTACAAATGAGGGATTCTAGCATTATGAATGTGACATTTGCAGTATACATTTTAAACATTCGAACCAGCAACCTTTTTGCTGTGAAGCCACAGTGCTAACCACTGAGCCACTTACTAAGTAAATCTTAAGAGTTACGAGCACTGAAAGAACTGCTGCAGGATATACTGTACTGAAACACTGGCACAAGAAGCCATTAAATGCCCACGCCAAAACATTCAATACGTCTGTAAATGGAAAACATAACACATTGTGCTGCGTAAGCTCCACACAAAATTATTAGTACCAAGTTTTATTAATTATAGTACAGTTTTTACAATATGCTTTTGTTCAGAGACAAACAAACAACAACAAAAAGGTTAGTAAATAAGAGTTTATAAATGGACAAATCTTTTATATGTGCATTTGACATTGTGCCAGGGTACAATTTCTAAGAAAGACCTGAACTATTTGTCTGTCATGTTGTCAGGGTACGATTTCTATGCAATTGAATTGTATATTTATTATTTTTTAACTTGTTTATTGGATTAATTTGTTTATTTATTTATTTGAAATGGATTTTTGTTATATGAAACACAATGAGTCTATCTATCATCTATCTATTCATCTATCTATCCATCCACATTTATTTTTATTTGTTTATTTATTTGCTTGCATGTTCATATTTCTTAACGTATTGCCAAATTTCAGATTGATAATTTATTTATTTATTTATTTATTCTTGCCACACTATTTATTTAATTGTTTTACTTTTTATTTTCTTGTATTTACTTTTAATTAAATTTATTTTGACAATTATTATAATTTAATTTACAATGTATTTTATTTATCTTTAAATTAATTCATATTTAATATAATTTACCATTTATTTTACTTTATTTTATTTGCGTTTAATTTAGTTTTATTTTATTTATTATTAATTTTATTTTATTTACCATATTTCTTATTTTATTTTACAACTAAACAAAAATAAATTAAAATGAATATAAAATAACTGACCTTTAATTTTATTTATTTTTATTACTTACACTTATCATTTATTTCATTTTATTTACCTTTTATTTTATTTTCATTTAATTTACCATTTATTTTATTTTATTTTATTACCTTTAATTAAATTTTATTTTATTTACCATTAATTTAATTTTATTTAATTTACCATTATTTAATTTTACTTAACATTTATTTTATTATATTATTTACTGTTTATTTTATTTATTTTTCATTTTATTTAATTTACCATTTATTTAATTGTTTTAATGTTAAAATTAAATTAAATTAAATTAAATTAAATTAAATTATTAAATTAAATTAAATTAAATTAAATTAAATTAAATTAAATTAAATTAAATTAAATTAAATTAAATTAAATTAAATTAAATTAAATTAAATTAAATGTTCCCTTGGACCTGCAAAAAAAAGTTTCTTGTAAAATGCACCATAGTAAAATGTTATCTAGATCTGCAGGAATCCAGCATCAGTCATCAAAATGTTGATTTAAAAAGCCCACAATTAAACACATAACCAAAACCCCTCTTGTGGACCTATTAAAAAGCATCATGAATTGACACTGAAGGCTCCATATTAATTTCCAGTACAAAACAAAGTGCATCCTGTAAAACTAATAACACATCCAAACTTCAGTCCTGAATCCTTACTTCACTCCAGAAACAAACAAAAGCAGCAGAAACACTGGCATCTTCAAGTAAATCCATGCTTTCTTGGAGCGGCGTCAAAAACTGCACTGCTTTTTTCCCCAGCTGTTTTCCCTGCTCGCGCTTTTGTGCCAAACAGTTAATCATAATAATCACACTACTATTAGCTGACGTCAATACGAATAACTTCTAAAGATGATTGGTGTAAATCACGGCTATAATGCCCCGATTGGATGCAGATCCTGTTCCTTCCTTTAATAATCCAGTGGAAAACAAGTGGAAACCAGTGCAGAAAAGACAAAGTCGACCTGCTTCTGATTCAGTTTTCCACTGTGTGTAAAAGTCAAGACAGATTTGTGTTGCGGTTTTTATGCGTGTATGTGTGTGTGTGTGTGTGTGTTGACCTGAGATCAGATCAGTTTTGACAGGGTCGGTCTGTTACTGAGACACTGATTTCTGTTGTTAGAATCAGAAATGGTTTTGACAGGAGAAAAATAAGACAACACGGCTTTTCCACCTTCAGCCTTCAAAAAAGATTAAAGCTGAATAAAAAAATATATATTATAGCAAAATTACAGAAAAATTAAACAAAAATGAAACTAATAAAATAAACATATGAACATGTAGTTAAATTAAAAGTAAATTTTAAGTAAAAGAAAATAAAGTAAAATTAGAGGAAAATAAAAAAAAATTACAAAAATAAATAAATAAATTTAATTAAATTTAATTAACGTTAAATAAAATAAAGTAAAATAAATAAATAAAATTAATTAAATAATTAATTAAATAACGTAAAAGAAAAGAAAAGTGAAAATTAAGAAAGAAAAATATTTTATAAAATTAAATTAAATTAAAGTAAACTAAATCAGATTAATTTAAATTATATAACATTTATTAAAATAGATTAAAAATATATATAAAATAAAATAAATTTAATTTAAATTAAATTAATAAAATTAAATTAAATTAAATTAAATTACAAATTATTAAAATAAAAAAACATTTCTTGTAAAATGTACCATAGTAAAATCCAATCTAGGGTTTGGTACTGTAACTCTTTCTAGTGTTGTTTGAATCAGAAATGGTTTTGACAAGAGAAAAATAAGGCAACAAGACTGTTCCACCTACATGTGCTTGAGTTTTTTATGTGACAATAACCATTATGTTTCAATCAATTCATCAGATGTCAAACTAATAACATGAGTTTCACCACTTTTCAGAGATTTTCAGTGCTCTGAAACGATGCATTAAAAAAGTTCAAATAAGCATGACAGTGTATCCTATGTTTTCTACAGAAAAAAAAAATAAAGCAAAATTAAAGAAGAAAAAAAAAAACTATTAAAATAAATAAAAATAAAAATTAAATAATTTTTTTTTAAAAATGAAGTAAAAAGAAAAATTAAACAAAATTAAATTAATTTAAAGAGAAATAAAATAAAATAAAAAAATACAAATACAAATTATTAAAATAAATCAAAATGAATAAATCAAAATAACCGTATTAATGAATACAAACAAATAAAATAAAGAAAGTAAAATAAAGAAAGCATTAGGAAAAATTTAATAAAATAAAATAAAATAATTTAAAATAAATAAAATTCATTAATTAATAAAATAAGATAAATGTAAAAAAATAAAGATTAATTTCCATAAAGTACATAGAATAAAATTCCTTTAAATTATTTCTTGTAAAATGTACCATAGTAAATTATAATCTAGAGTCTGTTACTCCGATACTGATTTTCTAGTGTTGTTTGAATCAGAAATGGTTTTGACAGGAGAAAAATAAGACAACATGACTTTTCCACCTACATGTGCTTGAGCTTTATGTGTGAAAATAATCATTATGTCTCAATCAATCCAACAGTGGTTTCACCACTTTTCATTATTACAGCATGTGAGGTTTTCAGTGCTCTGAAACAATCAAAAAGAAAAAGTTCAAATAAGCATGACAGTGTATTCTAAGAAAAATAAAGAAAAATTTAAGAAATATGAAAGCAAAATTAAAGCAAGATTAAAGAAAATTAAGAAAAATAATACTATATAAATAAAAAAATTTATTAAACTAAAATTTAATAAATTAAAAGAAAATAAAAGCAAAGGAAAACTAAGTAAAAGAAAAGAAAAATTCAAGAAAAATTCAACTAAATTAAAGAGAAATAAAATAAAATACAAATTATTAAAATGAATAAATCAAAATAATTGTACAAAAATTAATAAATAATTTAAAGAAAGTAAAATAAAGAGAGCATTAAGAAAAAAATGATAAAATAAAATACAATTATTTAAAATAAATAAAATTAATAATTAAAATAAAATAAATTAAAATAAGATAAGATAAAATAAAATAAAACTAAACAGGCTAATTGGAAGCAATACGGAATACATAAAATTCCAGGAAAATATACATGAGGAAAAAAAAACTTTAAGAAGTTAGGCTAATAAAAAGTATTATTATTTTTTATTTAAATAAATATTACACACAAATATTTCACAATGAAATTCAGCAATCAAAAATCACAAGTATGCATTAAAATCAAAGACAAGTGAGACTATCAAAAAAACAATAAAGTAAATACATAAACCAAAAATAACACATTAACTGAAGCCTGTTACAAAACTAACATTACAGAAACAGCCGACTCCCCTATCGTCAATGTAGAATTCCCACCATGCTAAACCACCTCAATGTTGTAATACACATGTCATTCCCACGTCATACCAATTTCTGTACTTTTAAATCACCAAAACCAGCACGCACACACACACACACACACACACACACACATATATATATTAAATATTGTATAATCAAACATAGTTGCAGCTGGAAGGGCATCTGCTGTGTAAAACATATGAGGGATAAGTTGGCGGTTCATTCCGCTGTGGTGACCCCAGATTAATAAAGGGACTAAGCTGAAAAGAAAATGCATGAATGAATAATCAAACATAAAGAAAACCCACTTCACTGAATGCATGTGAGTGTAAAGATGATTATCGGAATAGAGTCGCACCACATGACATGTTATACCCTTGGTTTGTCATAAAAAGGTCAAATGTTCAGGTATTTTAAGAGACCTTGACACACAGTCATGCGGGTCTGCAGGGGTCCTCGATATGACATCATTTCCTGTTTTATAGGTTTTTGTGGTTGCACTTGGAGAACCACAAAAAAACATAATAAAAGTCTGTGCCAAGAGCTACTAAACTATTGTGCCAAACTACCTTGTCCAAGTGACTATAGAGCAGAATTCCAGTTTAAATGTGTTTTGTTAACGTGAATGAATGGTGTCGCTGACCCTTCTGTGAACTTTTAAGTTGTTGACCTGGTCTGAGTCTCCACGTGCTGTTCTGCATTTCTCATTTTTCTCTAAATTGCTTGTCTAATAAAGCTGAATATCATTGGCTCCTTGACAAAGTGGTTTTGTTCCTGTATAAAAATGCAAACAGTTCACAAGCGTGACATAAAAACATGCTCCAAGGCTACATACTGTACATGAATCCAAGCGTATTATGATAACTTCACATTTTGTCCACACTGAGATGCATTTTGGTCCTGTTAAAGAGATGAGATGCATTTTGGACCCCCTCAACAGTGTTGTAGTGTGAAAACAGATTTAATAAACATGTTAAATCTACACTCACCGGCCACTTTATTAGGTACACCTTACTAGTATCAGGTTGGACCCCTTTTGCCTTCAGAACTGCCTTAATCCTTCGTGGCAGAGCTACTGGAAATATTCCTTTGAGAATTTGCTCCATATTGACTTGATAGCATCACGCAGTTGCTGCAGATTTGTCGGCTGCACATTCATGATGCCAATCTTCAGTTCCACCACATCCCAAAGGTGCTCTATTGGATTGAGCTCTGGTGACTGTGGAGGCCATTTGAGTACAGTGAACTCATTGTCATGTTCAAGAAACCAGTCTGAGATGATTTGCGCTTTATGGCATGGTGCGTTATCCTGCTGGAAGTAGTCATCAGAAGATGGAGACACTGTGGTCATAAAGGGATGGACATGGTCAGCAACAATACTCAGGTAGGCTGTGGCGTTGACACGATGCTCAATTGGTACTAATGGACCCAAAGTGTGCCAAGAAAATCTCCAGCACACCATTACACCACCACCACTAGCCTGAACCGCTGATACAAGGCAGAATGGATCCATGCTTTCATGTTGATGACGCCAAATTCTGACCCGACCATCCGAATGTGGCAGCAGAAATGGAGACTCATCAGACCAGGCAACGTTTCTCCAATCTTCTATTGTCCAGTTTTGGTGAGCCTGTGTGAATTGTAGCCTCAGTTTCCTGTTCTTAGCTGACAGGAGTGGCACCCGGTGTGGTCTTCTGCTGCTGTAGCCCATCATCCGCCTCAAGGTTGGACGTGTTGTGTGTTCAGAGATGCTCTTCTGCAGACCTCGGTTGTAACGAGTGCTTATTTGAGTTACTGTTGCCTTTCTATCAGCTGGAACCAGTCTGGCCATTCTCCTCTGACCTCTGGCATCAACAAGGCATTTGCGCCCATTTGCTCACTAGATATTTCCTCTTTTTCAGACCATTCTCTGTAAACCCTAGAGATGGTTGTGCGTGAAAATCCCAGTAAAACAGCAGTTTCTGAAATACTCAGAGCAGCCATGCCACGTTCAGTCACTTAAATCCCCTTTCTTCCCCATTCTGATGCTCAGTTTGACCAGCAGCAGATCGTCTTGACCATGTCTACATCCCTAAATGCACTGAGTTGCTCCCATGTGATTGGCTGATTAGAAATTTGCGTTAACATGCAGTTGGACAGGTGTACCTAATAAAGTGGCCGGTGAGTGTATGTTAGCAATTTGTTTATTACAATTTACAGATGCACTCCTCTACAAAATCATACCAATCAGTGTAAAATTAAAGTAATCTTTTTAAATGATGTATATTTATCATCACGACACATATTGCACAAAAACTAAATATCATAAAAATACCATGCAGCCCTATTGCGGAAGAGGTTTCACATTCACTTTCAACACAAAAAAAGCAAGAGTGCATGTGGGTATTTCTGTGCCAGCCTCACAGCAGAAGAAACCCCTTACACATCTCAAAAGACAACAACAACATCACTGACAGAAACCATGAAGCCAAACATCATAATCCGCTCTCCACCGGCTCATGATGAAGAGCTCTCTTAAACCCGTGCCGCGCTGAGACACCCGTCGCCAATTAAGAGCCAAAACAAACGACACAATCCGCCTTTTACGAGCTGTGATTTGCGTCCTGACCTTTTTCCAGCTTTTGCCATCAATAATCACAACAACAACAACTTTAAACGGACTGAACACAGATCTTTTACAGCTTTTCTCAGCAATGGGGAGGAAAAACCCCGTACTGCGGATTTCTCTGTTTTGATGAGCTGATGTTTGATGGGAAAATATGCCATGGTGATGGAGTTCGCTCGCATCTGATGTGGCTCAAGAGTGCGTTTGCTTCTCTAATGTGTGTGTGTGTGTGTGTTTCAAACGGCAGTAAAGCTAACATGCACATGCATGGATTAGTGGAAGCAAAAAAACATGATACTTTGACTTAAAGTGCTTAGCAATGTCACTATCAAGCATCTCATGCCACAAAAAAACCTTAATAATAATAATTGGTTGCACTTTGTTTAACTGATCAACAGGCCAGTGACATAAGTAAATAACTAAATTGGATTTTTGCATGCAACATTAAATGGCTTAGTGGTTAGCACTGTGGTTTCACAGCAAGAAGGTGGCAGGTTCAAGTCACGGCAGGGTCAGTTGGCATTTCTGTGTGGAGTTTGCATGTTCTCCTCGTGTTGGCGTGGGTTTCCTCCGGGTGCTCCGGTTTCCCCCACAGTCCAAACACATGCGCTATAGTGGAACTGATGAACTAAATTGGTCGTTGTGTGTGAGTGTGTGTGTGAATGAGAGTGTATGGGTGATTCCCAGTACTGGGTTGTGGCTAAAAGGGCATCCACTATGTAAAACATATGCTGGAATAGTTGGTGGTTCATTCCACTGTGGTGACCCCTGATAAATAAGCTGAAGGAAAATGAATGAATAAATGAATGAAAGGTTTTGTCAAACCTCTCTCTCTCTCATTACTTCCACACAAAAGCCTGTCATTAATGCATGTGTCAGACTCCCAGTGGTGATTGGGCAGCTCTCAGAGGAAGTGCATTCCAGCAGCAGCAGTGCTTTCTGGCAGAGCGACAGGTCCTCCAATGCCCTGCTCACAGTAACTGTACACCAGACACACAGGCCTTGCTAACAGCACAGCATTTACACAAGCCCAAAACCATTACAAGCTTTTCTTCTGCTGAGCACAAAATATATTCTGAAGAATGTTGGAAACTGTCTGTCATTGTCATGCATGGGGGGGGGGGGGGGGGGGCGAAATTGTATGGGAGTCAATGGCTACCAGTTTTTGTATAATCATAATTATAACCATAATTTTGTATAAAATGAGCAGTTTTCCGTATTGTGTGATTCATGGTTTTATTTTCTTTCATTTTCTCCTGTTTATTTCTGCTTGTGAATTGCATTATGGGAGCTTGATCTTTCTTCAAACAACTTTTAACCTTGAAAAGTTGGAAAAAGTTACTTTAATGAACATTTTTAATATTTTGCAGTGCTATAGACCAATGTTTGTAAACATTCAGGATGCGTGTGCAGGGAGCTGGCAGAAAAAAACAGGAATGCTAGCATTTACATTGAGGGAATGACATCCGATGCGATACAGAGTTTGTTGTTGTATTAGAAATACGTTATATTGATGACATATTATATATATTATTTACATAATGCTTTCAGCGTATTATAACAGCTCGTCACCCAGTGATAAGCACAGTGATTCGGCAAAATTAACAATAAAGTGAGCAGCGTTCGTCTGACAGGTCCATTTGCGATAGCAGCCTCCCAATGCAGTGTTTCCTCTAGGATTTTTTCCAGCAGTGGCGGCAGGACTTTTTTTTACACAGATCTGCCAAAGACAAATATTACACGCAGTATAACAAGTCGAGATAGCATTCATGTAATACGAGCATGCGAATCTCTTTACTTGCGCGCCGATTTCCTCTTTTCGAGCACAGAACTTCTTGCACGCACTCAAATTTACACGTTCAATTGCGGATCTTCTCGTGCGCTCTCCAGTAAGCGCGATTTAGTGTGTTTTTGTGCGTTTTCCGACATTAACGCGTCCTGAAGTAAAATGAAACAGCTATAAACTCCAGCAAGATAAAGTCATTGTATGCAGAGCCATTGACCTTTATCAATAAAGTATACTTATGGAAACTGTGTTCATCTTAACTGAAAGCTACGCCGTGTTTGCTGGACTCACGCACCTGTCAGTCAGTCTGTCAGTCAGTCAGTCAGCATGTCACCTTAAACAAATAGCGCGCAGCACTACTACGGTTACAGAAAAGTTTGCGCTGTTTACCTCTAATATGTTTTGGTGCGATTATAATCCGCTATAAAAACACGACTAAATGTTTTAAATAAGAAGCTGTAATGTAGCTGTGGCGGGATGAATTTTGGCGTGGCGGCCCGCCACGAATGAATGAATGTAGCGGAAACCTTGCAATGGATATTGGATAAGATGAAATGACCAAGCATCCAGCCCGAATATACAATCTCATTGAAGCTCCAAGTGATTTTACAAGAGAGAAGTTAAAGGCCTATAAGTGTTTGGATGCCAACAATTGTGTTCTGTGTGGTCATGTGCAAGAAATAATGTTCCCTGATTACCAGATTCAAAACTATGTAGTGCTAAAAATCGAGGTTCTGCAGAGCCAAAGACAAGGAAAGAAGACGGAGCTAACGTTATACAAGGCCTGGGTATAATCATCAACAAGCAAAACGACTGCATTCTGACAGCGAACTACACCTGTACGGCAGGCCCAGGGTATGTGAACTTACACATAGAGGTAAAGTTGGTTTTATATTCGCACATTGGGACTTTCTCCTTAATAATATAATTTCATAAACGTATTATTTGCAAACTCTAAACAGCGAAATCATATTAGCAGCTAACGACTATCAAAGTACAACATTCACAGTCAAATAAACAGTGTTCATGTTGTTTTCAAGTCACACTTGCAGGTTATTTCAGAGCGAATACTCAAAGTGCCATGGTAAACAATATAGGGAGTGTGTCACAAGTTGTCACTGAATGAACGTGTGAATATAAACCCAACTTTAATAACTTACACTTTCACGTTTCAGTCTTAGCATTCAGCGTCCGCAGTTTAATTCACCATATGTAACCGTTTTGCCGAAATCATTGCTGCAATCAAAAACGAGTAATGTGTATGATTCAGCATAGCGTGAACTTACCTGATATAACATGACAACTGCAGAGTCCAGCATTTCTAATTAGGTCATCACTTCATTCAGCTCCCTTTCAGCCAAAGACGTCTGCAGTCGGCATTGTAAGCAGTGTGGTGTATGGTAAAAGTTAAGTTTTCTATATTTGGACTTCGAATTTGGCATCCTATCGCACAACACCACATGTTTGCTATTGCAGCCGGTCTTTTTTTGCAACCAGGGACCCGTGTGACATCATGTGTGACGTACTGTAGGTTGGTAATTTGTCTATATCCTCTTGAGGCCCAAGGTGTTTTTTTTTTTACATGAATTTTTTATTTCTCTTTGCTATTTGGGCTTATGGGAACCTAATTAGAATACAAAATATCATCTTTTGATATGATGTACTTTTAGAGGAAAATGATGTCCACATATGTGGACTCGTGGTCCGAATTTACATAAAACACCTTTTCCCGAATTTTCTTTCTTTTCTTTCTATTTAACATAGAATTTGTTTTTGAACTTGCTTTGACTATCAGAGAGTAAAGACAATTTTTTTTTCCATTTTGGACAGTTAAAAATAGGGTTTGGGACATTTCATATGCTGCAAAACAGTTGCAGGATTACACTGTATATGTCTGTAACACAATATAAAACATTTAAAGTATTTTAAATAGCCACTTAAGACCTAAAAATGTGCTGTCCACGTATGTGGACACTCGGGCCCCAGGAGGATATTGTCTGGGTTGGTGTTGTATATTACCCTGCAAACACCTTGTAATAAACTGCAGCACATTTTCTGTTACTTTACACACTTATTTCTCTATATATTAAATTTCTTACACATTATATTATTATTTTAACCTAGTAAAATGTTAATAAAGTCACGTTGTTAAACTGTTAAGTTTAATTTTCAAAATCAAAAGTCGACGGAGCAGAGATCAACATCCCATAATGCAATAACCGAATAAAAAAAATACAGAAACTGCTCATTAACAGATATGTTTTACAGTGTAGAAGAAAGAATAATGCTGCGTCCCAATCCGCATACTATCCGTCCTAAATAGTATGTGAAAATAGAATTAGTATGTCCCAAATCGTAGTATGTTGAAAAGAGTGTGCCAAAAATTCCCGGATGGTTTACTATTTCCGGTCAAAATTTTAAGTGTAGAAGCGTCCATACTCTAACCCAGGGGTCACCAAACTTGTCCCTGGAGGGCCGGTGTCCTGCAGATTTTAGCTCCAACCCTAATCAAACACACCTGAACAAGCTAATCAAGGTCTTACTAGGTATACTTGAAACTTCCAGGCAGGTGTGTTGAGGCAAGTTGGACCTAAACCCTGCAGGGACACCGGCCCTCCAGGACCAGGATTGGTGACCCCTGCTCTAACCGCTGATATTGCCCACAGTACACTGCGCGTTGGATGTGAATTCGACTAGAACTACAAAACGCAGGTGAAAAGTGTAAACAAACTACAAACATGATGGACGCGCGAGACCAACCGTCAAGCAGAGAGGCTTGAGTAAAGATGTTTGTATGACTGTTAATTAATATCTAGCCCACTGGAGAATATTTAAATAGCATTGTCTGTGTTATATTTCATCGGCAACAACAATACTGAACTTATATAAAGACGTGTTTGGACATTACCATCTGAATGCAGAATTATCCAAAGACCTGAGGAGATTTCTCTGCATGAAAGACTCGTGAATGGGAGATTATCCTGCTGCAGCTTCTCCAGTAAGGTAGGAAATTAAATACGACAGAAATCTGGATGATTGACAGGGCTCTTAACTAAGCAACACAGCGATCTGTGTAACGAGGAAGTAGTATGTCCCAAAGCTTGCATACTCTTCTGTTACACACTCAAAAGTATATATTTTTCCCCCACAAAAAAAGTACATACTTTTAGGTCGTAGTATAAGTATGCGAATTGGGACGCAGCATATTACACAGGTTTGTGACAAGTGGAGTAGAGTAAATAATGACCATTTTTATTTTAGGCCTTTTAAAGGGACACACACAAAATAAACTGACATTGGTGGTTGCAACAAGCAATGCCACTAAAGGCTTTAGTTTGATTAAAACCCACTAGCTACGTTTCCATCCACCTATTTGTATGCACATTTTGAATATGCCAAGATGCGCATAAATTTTGAAAATGCGCATAAAATACATGCGCATAACTGAGTAGCAGAGGTGTAAAGAGTACCTGAAAACCATACTTGAGTAAAAGTACAGATACCTTACTGTAGAAATTACTCCATTACAAGTTACAAGTCACCAATTCCAAAAAGACTTGAGTAAAAGTATTAAAGTATCCGATTTTAAAAGAACTTAAGTATTTTACTCATACTGAATGTAATAAAACACAAACTCACAGCTAAATGCACTTGATGCAAAATGTATAATTTTAGTGATATTTATTTACATTGCACAAAAAAAAAAATAAGCTAAAATATAGTCATGTCGCAGTGGGTTTTGCCATATCAGTAACTATTAATTTTTGGTAACATTATACTTACAATACCATTGTAAAGTCATAATTTGACTAAATTCACATTAAATAGACTCTTACCTCAATGTGTTTATTTAAATTTGAAGATAAATTCTTAAATTCTTATTTTCGTGGTTTGTGGCAAACAAAGTAGACACTGCATCCTGTAAGAGCCATTCTGTATATCGGCAAATGAAAACATTTCTTTCAGATAAGGCCATGGATGATCATCAGTGCTGGCACTGCTTGATGTGCCGGCTTCAGCTTCATCACTGGCTGCAGCCATGTCGCTAATTAAACACCTGGTATTAGGCAAGCTGCTAATTCACATTTACTGATTTAGCCCATAAATACAGTAGCATACAGTGCCTTCAGCACCCTGCAGATGGCGATATCGCCTCATCTGCCCAACAAATTAGCTGTGGTAGATAAAGATGCCGACTTGTCGCGCACAATCACAATGTAATGAGTAACGGTAAGCATCCGTTCAAATGTAGTGGAGTAAAGAGTACATATATTCAATCAAAAATGTAGTCAAGTAGAGAGTAAAAGTTGCTTATATTTTTGATACTCAGTACAAGTACAAAGTAGCCAAAAAAATACTTAAGTAAAGTAACGAAGTCCATTTACTCAAGTACATTACACCCTTGCTGAGTAGGAAAAACTTTTCATTTGATAAGAAAAGATGCGCATAAACTACGATGGAAACACTTTTACTGAACAAATTCCAGTATGTGCATTAAAAAGTCATGTGATTTTGTTATGAGATCATGTGATGATAAAAATGTGTGTGAATGGACAAACCAGCCGGCTAAACACACTTTAAAACAGCTGAAATGTTGTTTTGGTCATTCTAAAATGGCTTAACCATTTCAGTATTAGTGTTATTATATTGTTAATGACCTCCAGAATCAAGAATGTCTCATGCCTTCAAATGCCACCACGCGTTCACTGCATGTCAGGATTGTCTTCTGAGGCGCAGGTCATTTATTAAATGAAGAAAAGATTCATGCAGTTTCTTCTACCAATGCAAATTCCGTTTTTACTGTTGATATTTGGTGCCTGATAATCAGAAATAGACGATTTCGAGTTCGCTTTGACTCGTTGGATGGAAACTCTGCTTTATTCGCACGTCTTTTATGCGATAATCCAGTTTTGCCCATAAAGTTCACTCGCATTTTTGGATGGAAACAGCTATTGACTGTGTGTTTTCAAACTAAAGGATCAGAGTTTCACTCCAACTTGCATAATAAAAGCTACCTGTAAACGTCTAATATGATTAGTAAAACCTATATTTGCCTGTACAGGTGTGTTTAATTAGAGTTAGAGGTAATCTCTTCAGGAAAGTGACCCATCAGGACCGAGTTTATTTCATTTTGATTGACAGCTTTATAAAGCCTGAACCCGTTTATAACCTGATATTATTCAAATGTGCACATGGCTACACACAACTCCTTTGCCTTCTTCACAAATATTACATTTTTTATTCAGAAGTAAGTGCTGCTGCTGCTGCTGCTACTAGTACTAATAATAATAGTAATTGTACTACTCCTAATACTACTACTACTACAACTACTACTACTAATAATAATAATAATAATGATAATAAAATAATACTTTAAATAAATAAAATAAAAAAATATTATTATTATATTATTTACATCTACATATTTTTTTCATTTATTATTATTATTATTAAAATTATTATTATTATTATTATTATTATTATTATTATTATTATTATTATTATTATTATTGTTGTTGTTGTCATGGTTCATGTTTCCTAAATATCCTATTATTTACATCTACATATTTTTTTGCATTTATTATTATTATTATTATTATTAAAATTATTATTATTATTATTATTATTATTATTATTATTATTATTATTATTGTTGTTGTCATGGTTCATGTTTCCTAAATATCCTATTATTTACATCTACATATTTTTTTGCATTTATTATTATTATTATTATTAAAATTATTATTAAAATTATTATTATTATTATTATTATTATTATTATTATTGTTGTTGTCATGGTTCATGTTTCCTAAATATCCTATTATTTACATCTACATATTTTTTGCATTTATTATTATTATTATTATTATTATTGCTGTTGTTGTTATGGTTCATGTTTCCTAAATATCCTATTAATTACATCTACATATATTTTACATTTATTGTTATCATTATTATTATTACAAAGTATTATTATTATTATTATTGTTCTTATTATTGTTGTTGTTGTTTTTATATTATTTTTATTATTATAATTATTATTATTATTGTTGTTGTTGTTGTTGTTATTATATTATTTTTATTATTATAAACATTATTATTATTGTTGTTGTTGTTGTTGTTGTCATGGTTCATGTTTCCTAAATATCCTGTTTACATCTACATTTTTTTACATTTATAATTATTATTATTTTTACTAAAATTATTATTATTATTGTTGTTATTATTATTATGATGATCATTATTATGATTGTTGTTGTTGTCATGGTTCATGTTTCCTTAATATCCTATTATTTACATCTACATATTTTTTACATTTATTATTATTAATTTTACTAAAATGATTATTATTATTATTAAACTACCAATATATTTAAAAACTTAAAAATACATATAAAATATTACAATTGAGGACACAATGCAGATTTCTGAAATGCATGCACAGTAAACACCCAGTAACATCCCATAACAACAGTGGAGTGCAAAAAAAACAAAAAAAACTGTTGTGAGCATCTCTGAATGTGGTTTGATGCAGCTGCCGGCAAGTTTCATACCTGATTAAGACATTTAGAGGCGCATCTTCAGCCTCTGATACTCTGATTAAAGGGTTAAACTAAAGCACATGCAGAGAGGAACTACAGATGGATCTCATTCCCTCAGAAACACACACACACACACACACACACACACACACACACACACACACACACAGTAATTGAAGGTCAGTGGAGAGCATATTAATACTGTTGGCCGGTAACAGGATGAACATATTGAGACGCTTATGGAGTGCTTTATAAGAGCCTGGACTGCTGTAATAAACATGAAGACTTCTGTTCATCTCTCTCTCTCTCTCTCTCTCTCTCTCTCTCTCTCTCTCCATATATCATAGATATGACTAAGCCGAAAAGAAAATGAATGAATAAAATAATAATGAATAAAAAATATATTATATAAATGATATAAATAATATTAATAATAATAGGCGACATGGTGGCTCAGTGGTTAGCACTGTGACCTCACAGCAAGTAGGTCGCTGGTTCGAGTCTCGGCTGGGCCAGTTGGTGTTTCTGTGTGGAGTTTGCATGTTCTCTCCGTGTTGGCGTGGGTTTCCTCCGGGTGCTCCGGTTTCCCCCACAGATCCAAACACATGCACTATAGGGGAATGTAAACTAAATTGACTGTAGTGTATGAGTGTGTGTGCGCGCCAATGAGTGTGTATGGGTGTTTCCCAGTACTGGGTTGCAGTACGAAGAGCATCCACTGCATAAAGCATATGCCGGAAAAGTTAGTGGATCATTCCACTGTGGCAACCCCTGATACAGTAAATATAGGAATAAGCCGAAGGAAAATTATTGAATCATATATTGCGATGTGAATAAAGTTTCACTAGATAGCTTGAATAGCTCTATTTGAAAATAAATCATTAATTTAGATTGATTGGGGTAATTTTGTAAGGATGTGAACCATGTATAAAAAATAATAAACAACAAATTGCAAGCAAAATAATTACAATGGAGCAATGACAACTTAATTTAAATACAGGAGTCAGTATTCAGGTACAGAAGCTGTATAGTCTTCATTGTATTAATTCAGTGAAAGTATTCTTCATTATAGTTACAAATGTACATTTTTTTGCACCCAAATGCTTTAAACTCTCTTAAAATGCCTTTAAAACCAACACACGCTTATTGTGAATATGTACACCCGAATACATTTCTGGAAAGTGCAAATTATTTAGCCAGAGGTAGAGCTGTAATCGGGCCTTAAAAATTAGGCCGATAGGGCCCGAGCCCGACAGAATTCGGCCCAAGCCCGACAGGTACATTTTGATTGACAGCTTTATAAAGCCTGAACACGTTTATAACCCAACATTATTCAAATGTGCACATGGCTACACACAACTCTTTTGCCTTTTTTCAAGAATGAGTCATTGATATGTTTTAACATAATTTATTCGTAACAAACATAGGCTATAGGCCACTTGGAAGTCGGAAAAAAAAAAGTCCTCTGTAACATCGTAACATCTCAGCACTCTAAATAGGCATAGGTACATAGACTTTAAATTGGCCAACACATCAATGAAAAGAAGTCTTTCATAACAAATTAAATCAAAATAAATTCTAAATGATGACGGGTATTTGGCAATAACGAAATTAAGATAAAGGCTCTGCAGGATTTGTTTCGCCACTTCTCTCCACAATCTGGCCTTAAGTCGACGGTGAAGCTGAATATTAAACGAATAGCCTATATACCCTGTCTACATTATGATTTTATGGTTTAATTAATATTTAGTTATAATTTAAAAACCCTTTACTCACCAAGATTAGGCTACGTGTTTTTGTGGAGAAACATTATTGAATCCACTGTAAATGGCTTTAGTGCAGTCCTGCGCTCCATACCTGCCAACATTTGGTTCGTAAATTCCGGGAAATTCCGACAATTACGTCATACGCTAATTTGCATATTACTGACGTCATCGCGTTCTACCATTTCTGTTTGTTTAACAGCCTATGGTACATAAATGGGGTATTTTATATTCGCACTACGCTTTATGTAAGCTTGTCAATTTAACTAAATTTATTGCTGTTTGAATACAGTATATCATTATAGATGAGTAGGGAATTTGCAGTAATCTCTCAGACGCAGGGGGGTAGCAACCGGGGGGGATATGTTCCCCTCACTTTTAGAGATAGACCATTTAGAAAAAGGTGATTAAGAATGTAAACTTTTGGATTTCATACAGCTGCCCCCCCCACTTTTAAAATGTCCACTCCTCCCCTGCTCAGACGTAATATACTCAGACAAGTTCTGAAACTCTCACTTTAAACATCTCTGATTGTGCAACAAGAATAAACGATCAAATTAAGTTGTTAAAATAAAGGAGAAGCAGATCGGGTTGACTGTACAAGGGAAATACCTTCAAACTGCCACCTGTTCTAAATCATTTGCCGTCGGTACGCAGAGAGGTGCTCTGCTCTCAGGCTGCAGGGGAGGGGCCGGCGGCATCACCCGCAGCTCGTTGATAAGAGTAGGGACTGTACAGTAATGGACAAACGACAGTCTATAAAAATCTCTAGCAACACACAAAAAAGTTGCTAGATTTGTCGCTAGTCGCTTTTTTGAAAATTTGTCGCTAAGTTGGCAACACTGGCGCAAACTGAAGAGCGGGGAGCGGGAGGAGTGAGAAGTTTGGGGAGATGGGGGCGCGCGAACTGTAGCGCGCGACCGGAAGAGCACAAGCACCAAGTTTCAGCCCGGACTGAACCAAAATGCCGAGAAACGGGGGGCGGGGGAATTCCGGGAGTTTACCGGGAGACAGAACAATACGGGAGACGGGTCTGAAACACGGGAGTCTCCCAGGAAAAACGGAAGTGTTGGCAGGTATGCTGCGCTCAGGATGCTGCGTACTGAACACCCTTTCACTGTTGCTGCGAGATGCATAGTTCTGATCTGGCTAATTTTGCAAGTTTTGGGTAGGATTGTTTGTTCATCTTCTACCAGCCAATAACCTCTATTTAATTTGCCATGACAGCGGTTTCAGTGTAGCGAGTGACCTCGTCATCTTGCCTGTCTACCGTAATACGCAATGTATGAGTGACCGCCGAAATACCTTAGCGGCTAGAATGACCGTTCTTTTTGGACTGGCGGCTGGCCTGACCGCAGTCAAAATTCGCTCTTTTTAACTTCTCCGTCATCATTTGTTTTACCTTTGCAGGCATGGATTTTAATGTTGTAACAAACGATTTGATAACTTTCTCGCGCTAATCGAAATGCATAACATGACTATTCATTTACTGCGCAAGCCCGAGCCCGGCTCCGTCTAAAATTATGGAAATTAAACCCGAATCCACCCGAACCCGTCTGGTCCCGCCGGGTCCCGTCGGGTTCGGGGAAAGATCTTCAGCTCTAGCCAGAGGTACGTATGGCTGCATTTAGTCTTTAAAACGAACGCTACAGTACGATATGATGCCATCGACAGCTTCTGTTTTTTTTTACGCTACCATCTGACCGTTTACCTTCCTGTGGATGGCGTTCCCACTGTTACCAGTTTGCCCAGTGGCTCGCCGCTTACGTCAGCAGACTTGAGACGTAGAGAGGAATTGACTGCGACGACGCCAAGCGAAGAACAGTTCCAGAAAGCAGGTAAAACAAAAGGTAAAAATAAAATAAACAAGTAAATAACGAGGTGAGAACGTGGTGACATCTAAAAACGTGGTAAAAATCAGGCAGCCACAAGGTCTTTTTCTGGATTACTTTTGAAAACGCTGTCGGTTGGGTTTAGGGTAAGGGGGTGGGTGGGAAAAGTCTGTGTTTTTGAAAACATGAGGGTGGTGGGTGGAGGTATCGGTCGGTCGGTCGACAGTGGCCTCTGGTGCATTTACACGAGAAAAGGAGGTGCGAATAGCACTTGCAAGAGAAATTTGAGATCTGAAAAAGAGCACACATCTGCCTCTGGTGGATCCACAAAAACTGCAAAAACGTACCTCCTGAGATGTATTTAATGATCTCCAAAAATGTATACAGGGGTACGAATCAATAATGAGCCTGCGTTGTTTAAAACGCATACAAATGATAAAAGTTTCACTCTGTTATGGTTATACTTTGCAATGACTCAATTGTTGATCAACTACAATCCCAACTAAACATTGCATATATCCTGCGATGTGACTACTGCGGACACACACATTGTGATATCGATGCTAAATGATAGAATGTGCAGCCCTACTGTGCCTGTTTTCTCCTGATTGCCCTGGTTTTGTCACTGGGAGCCATCGAAGGCTGTTTTGTGACCACCTTTGTGAACATCAGGCCTGTTTGTGGCGGTTTACACACAAGATTCCTGCCAAAATCTGCTCCTGCTTTTTCTTTCCCAGTCCACTTGCCAGATAAAAAGCACAACCGCGTGTTTATCGCTGCTGATCTTCTCCTCATGTCGCTGGTCCACCTGAAACAATCATGAGATTTACTCGGTGGTTTGCTGCTGCACATTCAGATGGAGATTGTGTAACAGCGTTTCCTCAGCTTTTCCACCAGCGTTTGCTCTCTTAGTGTGTGTGTGTGTGTGGTTCACGATTCCTCTGTGTGGATTAGCAGATGCAGCCAAACATCCACAAAATGCGCACACGTGTTTTTATATGCATGCTTTACTACTCCAAATCAGAAGCTGTTTACTCCTGCAACGTGATAAAGAGAGTGTCTTGAACTCTGTTGCTTTTCTCAACCTACAGTAAATGTTTTAGAAAAAAAATCAGACTACTGATAGGAGCAAAAGTGTTTCATATGTAATCAGAATAAGTGCAAAGTTCTCTGTGCTGTATGTGATGGAATATAGATAGCTTGGAATACCTAGTTTTACTACAAATAGTAATAAAACTGCAAAGATTGGCATAGATTATCAAAATATAGATAGGGGGAAAAAGTGTTAGGTTTGGTGTACATCATCAGACTATAGGTAGAAAAAAATTGTTGAGCATAATCAGACTCTAGACATGAATAAAGTGTAAATACTGTCGCACATATTCAGACATAATCAGACTTCAGGAAGGGCTTTAAGTGTTAAGTTAGTGGCAATCCAATCAAAATATAAACAGGAATAAAAGTGTTAAGTTTGGTATACATTATCAGACTATAGGTAGAAAAAAATTGCTGAGCATAATCAGACTCTAGACATGAATAAAGTGTTAAAGTTTGGCTTCCATAAACTCTAGACTGGAATGAAACTACACATTTTTCTTACGCAATCAGACTATAGATAGAAATAAAACTGCAAAGTCAGACTTAGTGGAAAACTTAGTGTAAATACTGTCGCACATATTCAGACATAATCAGACTTCAGGAAGGGCTTTAAGTGTTAAGTTAGTGGCAATCCAATCAAAATATAAACAGGAACAAAAGTGTTAAGTTTGGTATACATTATCAGACTATAGGTAGAAAAAAATTGCTGAGCATAATCAGACTCTAGACATGAATAAAGTGTTAAAGTTTGGCTTCCATAAACTATAGACTGGAATGAAAGCATAGGAATAAAACTGAAAAAATCTGAAATACATAATCAGACTTAGTGTAAACTTACTGTCGCACATATTCAGACTTTATATTGTAAGGAAAGTGTAAAGTTTGACAAACATAATCAGACTTCAGGAAGGGCTTAAAACTGTTAAGTTTGTAGTAATTCAATCAAAATATAAACAGGAATAAAAGTGTTAAGTTTGGTGCACATCATCAGACTATAGGTAAAAGAAATTGCTGAGCATAATCAGACTCTAGATATGAATAAAATGATAAAATTTGGCTTCCATAAACTATAGACTGGAATGAAACCACACATTTTGTATACACAATCAGACTATAGATAGGAAGAAAACTGCAAAGTCTGACATGCATAATCAGACTTCGTGAAAAACTTAGTGTAAATACTGTCGCACATATTCAGACTATATGGAAAGTGTAAAGTTTGACAAACATAATCAGAATATAGGAAGGGCTAAAAGTGTTATGTTTGTGGTAATCCAATCAAAATAAAACAGGAAAGTTAAGTTTGGTGCACATCATCAGACTATAGGTAGAAAAAAATTGCTGAGCATAATCAGACTCTAGATATGAATAAAATGATAAAGTTTGGCTTCCATAAACTATAGACTGGAATGAAACCACACATTTTGCTTACGCAATCAGACTATAGATATGAATAAAACTGCAAAGTCTGACATACATAATCAGACTTAGTGAAAAACTGTAAATACTGTTGCACATATTCAGACTATATATTGTATGGAAAGTGTAAAGTTTGACAAACATAATCAGACTATGGAAAGGGCTAAAAGTTAGTGGTAATCCAATCAAAATATAAACGGGTAAAAAAAAATTTTTATTTGGTGTACATTATCAGACTATAGGTAGAAAAAAAATTGCTGAACATAAGCAGACTCTAGATAAGAATAAAGTGTTAAAGTTTGGCTTCCATAAACTATAGACTGGAATGAAAGCATAGGAATAAAACTGCAAAAATCTGAAATACATAATCAGACTTAGTGTAAACTAAAAATAAATATGAATAAAATGATAAAGTTTGGCTTTCATAAACTATAGCCTGGAATGAAACCACACATTTTGCATACGCAATCAGACTATAAATATGAATAAAACTGCAAAAGTCTTGACATACATAATCAGACTTAGTGAAAAACTTAGTGTAAAAACTGTTGCACATATTCAGACTATATATTGTATGGAAACTGTAAAGTTTGACAAACATAATCAGACTACAGAAAGGGCTAAAAGGGTTAAATTAGTGGTAATCCAATCAAAATAAAAACAGGACAAAAATGTTAATTTTGGTGTAAATAATCAGACTAATCAAATAAAAAATCAGATTAAAAAATTGCTGAGCATAATCAGACTCTAGATATGAATAAAATGATAAAGTTTGGCTTCCATAAACTCTAGACTGGAATGAAACCACACATTTTGCATACACAATCAGACTATAGATAGGAATAAAACTGCAAAGTCTGACATACATAATCAGACTTAGTGGAAAACTTAGTGTAAATACTGTCGCACATATTCAGACTATACAGTATATAGTATGGAAAGTGTAAAGTTTGACAAACATAATCAGACTACAGGAAGGGCTTAAAACTGTTAAGTTTGTAGTAATTCAATTAAAATATAAACAGGAATAAAAGTGTTAAGTTTGGTGTAAATAATCCGACTATAGGTAGAAAAAAAATAGCTGAGCATAATCAGACTCTAGATATGAATAAAATGATAAAATGTGGCTTCCATAAACTATAGACTGGAATGAAACCACACATTTTGTATACACAATCAGACTATAGATAGGAAGAAAACTCCAAAGTCTGACATGCATAATTAGACTTAGTGAAAAACTTAGTGTAAATACTGTCGCACATATTCAGACTATTGTATGGAAAGTGTAAAGTTTGACAAACATAATCATACTACAGTAAGGGTTAAAAGTGTTATGTTTGTGGTAATCCATTTAAAACATAAACAGGAATAAAAGTGTTAAGTTTGGTGTAAATAATCAGACTGTAGATATGAATAAAATGGTAAAGTTTGGCATCCACAAATTATAGACTAAAACAAAACCACTCATCTCTGCTTACATAATCAGGATATATTTAAGAATAAATAATGAACATATAGATAGGACTTAAACTGTAACCTTTGCTGCGCATAATCAGACTACAGATAAAACTTAAAGTGTAAAGTTTGTCGCACCTAATCAGACATAATATAGACTGAAACTGCTAAATTTAGCGTACATAATTTGACAATAGAAAGGGCTGTAAAGTTGGCTTGTGTAATTACACTATAAACAGAAACAAAACACAACGTGTTTATGAAATAAAACTACAGGAATGAAACCACAAATGCTTTGGAATACATGATCAGAATGTAGACAGGAATACTGTAAAGTCCGATCTACAGTTGAAGTCAAAATTATTCGCCCTCTGTGAATTTGCTGTTCTTTTTCAAATATCTCCCAAATGATGTTTAACAGATTCAGGAATTTTTCACAGTATTTTCTATAATATTTTTTCTTCTGGAGAAAGTTTTATTGGTTTCATTTCGGCTAGAATAAAAGCAGTTCTTAATATTCTTAAACCCATTTTAAGGTCAATATTATTAGCCCCCTTAAGCAATATTAGTTTTGGATTGTCTCCAGAACAAACCACTGTTATACAATGACTTGCCTAATTACCCTAACTTTACCCTAATTAACCTAGTTAAGCCATTAAATGTCACTTTAAGCTGATTACTAGTCTAATATTATGTGCTGTCATCATGGCAAAGAGAAAAGAAAACAGTTATTAGAAATGAGTTATTAAAACTATTATGATTTGACATCTCTCCGTTACACAAAAAATGGGGGAAAAATATACAGGAGGGCTAATAATTCTGACTTTAATTGTATATATTCTGAATTAGAGTGTGTTTGCAGTGCTAGAAAACAAACACTCCAACGTTCTGGTTCGCTGATCTAATCTGCTGAAAGCCAAACAGAACTAGAATCTTAAATCTGACTGAATGTTTTGCATGTAGTGTCTTGCTTTTGAAGGAACTGTGTATTTGTCAGTGTGTGTTCGAGCTCTTATTAGGTGTGAAGTCAAATTCCAAGCATTTCCCAAGCCTCAGGCCTCCAGCAGCTCCTTGTGAGCTTCCAAGAGCTACAAAAACACACTTTCTATGAAATGTCACAGTTTTCTTTCCAGTCCTGACGCTTTTGCTGTTGTGAAAGACAATTGAAATGGGATATAAAGAAGAGTTAGTCGATGTGTTGTAGCTGCATCAGATTGGATACTTCCATACCTCCAGACTCAATCAATTTAGACACAAAATGTTTCAGTTGTTTAAAGCATCCAGAAAAGCACAGCTTAGATAAAAGGATGCAATTTTAATTAAATGTACACAGCATGTAATATAAAGCTTCTGTAATATCACTGTGAATCAGAAGCAACTGAAGCACTTATCTAAAATAAATGTTCATAAAATGTTACGAAGTTTTATGACAAAGTGTTTAGAAAGCAACCAGAACTACACCAGACAAGCAAATCATGCTTAAAAAATAATTGGTTGAAATATTCAGAAATATTAAGAAATATTTGTTAAGCGAACTTAAATAAAGACCAAAATGCATCTAAATGTTAATAACTATAAATCAGCATCAGTGCTGTATTATAGACATTTAAAATGATCTATTTTGTTTACATTACTCATTGCTTAAACTGTTCATAAAGTGCGTTTAATTCATTTAGTAGTTTAGTCATAAGTTTTTTTGTATGTTTTTGTACAAAATGTTGCAAAACTGTTTGTTTTTACAGTTTTAGACTGAAAGATCAGTGAAAGCCAATATACACCCAGATCTAACTATTAATTTATTTACTTACGCACATAATAATAATAATAATAATAATAGTATTATTGTTATTATTATTATTATTATTATTATTATTAATTATTTTTTAAATGAAGAAACACTGAACTGAAACAATAATAATAATACAATAATTCAATTAACAATGAATACAATAATATTAATAATAATAATAATAATAATAATAATAATAGGCGATGCGGTGGCGCAGTAGGTAGTGCTGTCGCCTCACAGCAAGAAGGTCGCTGGTTCAAGCCTCAGCTGGTTCAGTTGGCATTTCCGTGTGGAGTTTGCATGTTCTCCCTGTGTTCGCGTGGGTTTCCTCCGGGTGCTTTGGTTCCCCCACAAGTCCAAAGACATGAGGTACAGGTGAATTGGGTGGGCTAAATTGTCCATAGTGTATGTGTGTAAATGGGCGTGTATGGATGTTTCCCAGTGATGTGTTGCAGCTGGAAGGGCATCCACTGCTTAAAACATGTGCTGGATAAGTTGGCAGTTCATTCCGCTGTGGCGACCCTAGATTAATAAAGGGACTAAGCCGAAAAGAAAATGAATGAATGAATATTACATGTAATATATTTAACTGTTAAAACAAAACATCTATAACAATATTATTATTATTACTACTACTAATAATAATAATAGAATGATAATAAAAATAATTATAGAATAATATAAGAATATAACAATAAGAAAATTTGAATATTACTTGTAATATTTAACTGTTAAAACAAAACATCTATAATAATAATAATAATAATAATAATAATAATAATAATAATAATAATAATAGCAATAATTGCAAAATATAAGAAAATAAGAAAAATAGAATATTACTCGTAATAATTAAATGTTAAAACAAAACATCTATAATAATATTATTATAATATTATAATAATAATAGTAATAATAATAATAAAAATATTAAGAATAGAATATAAACTGTTAAAACAAAACATCTATAATAATAATAATAATAATAATAATAATTAAACAATAATAAAATTAACAATGAATACAAAATTAATAATAATAATAATAATAATAATAATTAAACAATAATAAAATTAACAATGAATACAAAATTAATAATAATAATAATAATAATAATAATAATAATAATAATAATAATTAAACTATGATAAAATTAACAATGATTACAAAATTAATAATAATAATAATAATAATAATTATTATTATTAAACAATAATAAAATTAACAATGAATACAAAATTAATAATAATAATAATAATAATAATACTAATAATAACTAAACAATAATAAAATTAACAATGAATACAAAATTAATAATAATAATAATAATAATAATAATAATAATAATAATAATAATAATAATAATAATAATAATAATAATAATAATAATAATCTTAATAATAATAATAATCTTAATAATACAAGTGCAAAAAAAAAAGCAATTTTGTTCAGGCTTTGTCTTGGCAAAAGTTTAGTTTGTAGTAATCACAGCCTTTTGAGATTTGATAAATAAGTCTAATCTCCATTTCAGTTTTATTTAAGAGTTCTAAAAGGGTGCCATAAAATAAATCCCTCTAATTTAATGCAATCATTTTTATCTTTACGTTTGCTCTTTTATAGCTGGACAAAACATTGAACTTAGGTTTGTGTGAATGTACTGTAGTGCTATTATCTGTACAGGACTGTGTGCGTGTGTGTCCCCACAAGTATAGTTATACCAGTAAATGTTGACCTTGTTGGGGACTTTTATTTGGTCCCCATGAGAAAAATGTCTTAAAAATCAGATAAAGATAGCTGTACAAGTGTCTGACTGTGTCTGTCTGTGTGTGTGTGTGTGTGTCTGTGTGTGTGTGTCTGTGTGTGTGTGTGTGTGTGGTGTGTGTGTGTGGTGTGTGTGTGTGTGTGTGTGTGTGTGTGTGTGTGTGTGTGTGTGTGTGTGTGTGTGTGTAAGTGTGTGCACCTTGTATTCCTAACATTCTGGGGACCAAATGTCCCCAGAAGTATAGCAATACCAGTAAATTTTGATTCCTGTGAGGAAAACGGCTCATAAATCACACAATGAAATATTTAGAAAAATATAAATATGCAGATTGTTTAACGTGAGGGCTGTGTTTAGGGGTAGAGTTGGGGAAAAAAGGGCAGAATATACAGTCTGTACAGTACAAAAATCCTTACGTCTATGGGAAGTCCTCATAAAGATAAATGAACAAGTGTGTGTGTGTTGCAAGGGATTCACTTTTATCTTGCGCTCCGACCACATTCATGCACAGTAACCCAGCAGTTTTTAGGTTGCTAGGCGACGCTCATAGTCCTAATTCTTTTCCTTGCTCGAGCTGCTATGATTCATGTCGGCTGCGCAGTAAATGGCTGTGTAATTGCACGTTTGCCGTTCCAGAACTCAGAGGTGCTGAGTTCTGCTGGGTCGATGCGCTATCGCCGTCCACTCAGAAATACGACCCAGAGACTTCACTCCAGGAATGCAGTCAAATAAATACGCTCCAGCATATCATTCATACTAAATCAGGGCGGACGGCCTGAAACTGCACCACATGACACCCTAACCAGTGTTTGGATCCACCAGAAGTGCTTACAAATTTCCTTGATAATAAGAACTGGATGGAATATAAATATCAGAGCTCACCACGCCAGGTCTTTGTTTCGAATAGTTTTTTTAAAGAGGCCGCTGTGGTTTTTAGGCAGGAGAGCCATAATAATGGTGAGGTCGATTTAGGAGCGGAGAAATAAACTCCCAACTACTCCAAACACACATCTGCATTAGAAACCACAGGCGGTGGAAAACATACACCATTGTCATGCTTACAGGATCTATTAAAAGGGAAGACACTGGAGAGATTTAGGGTGCTTTCTAGTAGACATGGGACGATAACTGGTTTCAAGGTTTATCGCGGTTTGGAAAAGTCAAGGTTTTAAAAACCACTGAAACATTCTGTTATACCGTTCCTATGATACATGTCATTTTTACGACTATTTTTCTTAGTTTTTTAGGGCAATAATATCTCCAGCAGAAAAGGAGCATCCAGATAAAAAGCTACTGGTCAGCCCACGATTCAGCAAACATCTGAAAAACAAATTGCTTATAAAACAACATTCATTATCATCCCCAACGCGTTGCGGGATTATCCAATGTCGTTCATATCGATATGCTTTGAGGTCACACGTGCACACATTTTTGGGATGCGTAAAAGTTACATTACATCTTGCAAAACTGCATAACAGGACATTTTTTAGGTACCAACACCAAAAAAGGCACAAGTCTGAACAAGAAACTAGTTCAAGTTGGAATTAAAATAAACAATTGAATAAACAAAGTTAGTATCAAATGCATAAATAGTCAAATGTATAATTGTGTCAGTTATATAAATAAACAACTATAATATAAATGAATCCATTAAAAATAAACAATTAAATAAACAAGCATACAAATAACAAAATATATCAAATTAGATTGTAATGCTGCGTTCACACCAGACGCGGAACGCGCGGCTAAATCGCACTATTCACGTGTAAATAGACGAGTGAACATTTGAGTTTTCTCGCTTCATTCGCGCGTCAGACTCCGCTTCATTCGCGCGTCAAATTAACTTCAGAACAGACGCGGATTTGTGTCATGGGCAGGGCTTCTATCTGCCCAGTGACTGTAGCTTCGTTGCTAAATGGCTAACATGGATTTTATTGATAAAATAACTGTGTTCATGTGCTTTTATGAAGGCTGTAAAACAGCGTCGATACGTTTGGAGCAGTGTCTGAGTCCACTACATACTTTCAGAGGTGCACCCAGCTCTGTGAGCTCATAAACTCCTCCAGAAACTTCACCTGGATGAAGGAGGCTTTCAGCAGTGCTTCTGACTGAGCCAAGCCCAGTTTGATGAACTGTTGTCGGTGTCGGCTGGAGGATTTCCCCCGGACACCAACAACAGGTGCTACGTCACAATCATGCCCCCACAAGAGCCAGCTCCTGATTGATTAACGCGGCGCGAATGTCCGCAGAAGTTCAGATTTTTGAACTCGAGCGATATGCGCAAAACGCTCAATTCGCGTCATTCGCGTTTATCGCGCCGCAGGATAACTATTCGTGCGTTTGCATTGACTTAACATGTAAATCACTCGCGCTTGACGCTTCTTCCATAAGAGCATAAGAGTAACCGAAGCATGTGCAGTAAAGGCTCCACCCTCCTGGAGGGTAGGAACAGCAGCTCATTTGCATTTAAAGAGAATCACAATAACTGCATTTTTGCTTACAAATAAAAGGGGCATTTACAGCTTGATTATAATACAGTCAGTTACCCTTTATTATGTGCCCACCGCCGCCGAACTTCCCGCCACAATTTATCTGCAAAATGTGCCGGCAGCTTTTGACCGCTGAGAGGTGCTTTAACCATAGTCTTCATCAGCTAAAAGATCAACACGCAATTTTTAGCATGACCAATTTTGCCTTTTCAAAATACTGTAGGATGGCTGCAATACACAAATAATCCAAAATAAACATGTAGTCTAGCTATTCATCTTTAACAAAACCATATTTAGTTTTATGCACATTATGAGGATTTAGTTTTTAATATTTCAGTAGTCTGTTCGATCTAAAAACGTATCCATAGGTACTGTACGTGTTGTGTTCAATTAAAATATAATATTTGGTAACACTTTATTTTGATGGTCCATTTGAGTATTAGTAGACTAGTCTATTAGTCTACTTAATATCTGTTGACACTGACATTTAACAGTCCTTCAACAGACATTTAACTGACTATAAGAAACTTTGCAAGTACATGTCAACTTACACTAACCCTAACCCCAATCCTAACCCCAACCTAACAGTCTACTTATAATCTAATGATAATTAGTTGCAATGTTACTTAAATTCAACAAACGGACCGTCAAAATAAAGTGTGACCTAATATTTACACTACACTGTATGTTTAAATAAAATGTCTACAATACATGGTGATAAGCATAGCCCATAGGCTGCAATTATTATGCAAATATGAGTATTAAATTGGGATTAATTAGAATATGTTTACGGCAGAACGGTGGCTCAGTGGTTAGCACTGTGGCCTCACAGCGAGAAGGCTGCTGGTTCGTGTCCCGGCTCGGTCAGTTGGCATTTCTGTGTGGAGTTCGCATGTTCTGTGCTGGCATGGGTTTCCTCTGGGTGGATGTTAGGGTTGGGCAATGTTGACCAATTTGGCATCACACGATGTCTAATGTGAAACATCGCGATAGAAATAATAATAAGTAAAGATGCTAGGGCTCGACCGTTTTGGAGAGTGCATAAATTGTCACTGTTTTTACTGCTAAATCCTCACCGCGTGCGCGGATTTAGGAGACATTTATGCAGAATGCATCTTTGCACCTAAAGACACCAAACGCAGCGCTCAGGAACAGATTAAAACAGTTGTTATGTGAACTTGCTGAAGTAAAAAAAGCCTGCAATGCTTGCCCCGCCTTTGTGCTCTTCTTATTGGCCCACTGCTCTAGAACTGAACGCTAATGGATTGGTTAATATCAGCTGTCAATCACTCAGTCAATGCCTTCTGCCTTCAGATGACAGAAGCTGCAACTGCGGAAATGTGAATCGCTGAAGATGAGAGAATGAAAATAACACTGACAGATTTAGTTTTAGAAAGCACCTAAAGTTACTAATAATGGCACATCTTATCAGTGATCATGTGCTGAATGTTAATCCACCATTTACACTTTTCCAAGAGTGGATAAAAGACTTCCAGTGGCTTCAAGTCCGCTATGAAAATAACTAAAGCCATTCACTGTACAGTCTGTGGGACGGGGTTTGCAGGTAACAGCGTTTGCCACTGAATCTGCACATTTTAAGTGCGAGAGGTGCTGTATAATCCTTCATTTAATCCTCACGATGCTGTCAGCCGTGCAAGCGGCAGCTAGGCCTGTCACAATAATCAATATATCGACTTATCGCACAACACATGGATATCAATTCAATTATTTTTAGTGATGCAAAAAATATCGTCCATACATAAAAACAATTCTAGCAACATTTTAACTGATTGTGCAACATCTCTACCTCTACTGGAGGTGTCAGTATGGTTAAAAACACTATAGTATTTACTATAAATTACTATAGTATATTTTCATGTGTATGTCTGACAACTGAAAATAGATCTGGTAGCAGATATAATACTTTTCACCTTGCACTTTTTTGTTAACACTAATTATTATTTATTTAGGATATGCGTTTTCACATTCTGATTTCAATGCCTAATTATTGAATTGTTAAAATGACTATAATTAAATATTCTTAAGAAAATAAAATATTGTGTGTTTTTTGAAAGTGTACTTGCATTGGGATATTATATTGTCATTCTGGCATTATATAATGAGTGGCATAAAATGGTCTTAAAATGACAATAATATCGTTTATCGCAATATATTTTGGTGCAATATATCGTACAACAAAAAATAGATATCGTGACAGGCCTAGCGGCAGCTATATGTAACATTTAACACCGCTCATGAAAAGATTGTTATTGCTATTAAGATGACATGCAAATAATAAGTTATATATCAATATACATGTGGGGCGGGGCGATGGATCGCGATGCCGGCTCAGCATCGTGAAGTTTATCGGCCATCGGCGATGGATGATGGCATCGTCTATCGGCCCAACCCTAGTGGATGTTCGATTTCTTAATTCTAATCCAATTCTAAATAATAAGCAGAAATTTCACAAACAAATTTTTAATGTAACCTAAAAGTTACCTTATATTGTGTAAAAATGCATAACAGGACACTTTCAAGCCGCCAAACACAGGAGAAAACCCCAAATCTGAACAGATGTCACAATTTCAATCAAACCAGGCAACTGACTCCCCCACAAAACACATGAGTGAAGAGCGTATCTTTCTGAGCATGTCCAGACCAGGATGGAGCAGCGTAGCTCACAGATAATAGACTCTGTTTGAGAGTTTGTACATTTATAGACTGATTTCGACGGAACGGTTTCCCATGATGTCTAAAGAAAGGGCCGCTTCTGGCTGTTGGTTCACACACTGGACCCCGCGGCTGGTTTTGTCAGAAAGCATGACTTCATGGCTCTTGTGCAGCAGAGCTTTAAGGCTGGATAAACAGCGCAGTGGGAAAACCTCTGTTATTCCAGCTCAGGCATTCGTTTCTGCTCATTGCCACTCCAGCGAGCAGCGGCGCACATGCTGTCACACCAGTTCTGGCCAGTCTTTAAATCTACAGCTGATGGAGATGCCACCGTGGAGACTACACAATGCCACAGATATCCAAAAGAGACGTTTTGGATGGAATGATTGGTAATGCTTTACAGTTCTGTTTCATTTGTTCACCTTATAGTTGAAGTCGACATTAAAGGTCATGTGAAGTGCTTTGAAATGTGCATCTTTTATTCGATGTTTGACATAAACTGAAACATAAAGAGGGGGTGGAGCATAGAGTAGCTCCTCCCCTTTAAAAAAAAACAGCCAATAGCATGTTGTTTTCTCACCGCTCTGCCAGGGAGAGGGGTTGAGCTCACACACAGCAAATGAAAAGCAAATGAGAAGAAGGGGGCGGGGCACGTCAGACACTAGAGAGAATTTGATTGGTCAGAAGATTTGTTGAGAAACTATGAGATGACGTCGAAAAATTGCAAACTGCAAGCTTGGGATTGTTTATATCAGGTTTATATCTTCTAAAATCAAATGTTGTCACTGTTTTGTAGCACACTAGCTTATAGATATCCTTAAAACTAACAGACTAGTACTAACATCTAATAAACTTTATTTTAATTTCATGGGACCTTTAAACTGAAATTGTGACTGTCTTTTAAATCCCCTTTGTTCAACGTTTCTGCTTTTGTAAAACAACAATAAATGTGGGGCAGAGCTTGATTTTGTTGAAAGTTTGCTATTGGTGGATTTCATGTGAGTGACAGTTTGATCCCGCCCCCACACCAGTAAACACCAATCAGGGAAGAGATTTCAATGAGGGAGGATGGAAGTTGTTCTGATTAAAGGTTATAAGAGTTAGTTTAGTCAGTAAAAGCATACAAATATTCATGAAATAAAACAAAATTAAGTAAAATAAATAATAATAATAATTTAAAAGCAGGCAGCACGGTGGCGCAGTGGATAACACAAGCGCCTCACAGCAAGAAGGTCGCTTGTTCAAGCCCGGCTGGGTCAGTTGGCATTTCTGTGTGGAGTTTGCATGTTCTCGCCGTGTTGGAGTGGGTTTTCTTCCGGGTGCTCCGGTTTCCCCCACAGCCCAAACACATGCGCTATAGGAGAATTGAATAAGCTAAATTGGCCGTAGTGTATGTGAGTGTGTGCAAGAGTGTGTTTCCCAGTGTTGGGTTGCAGCTGGAGGGGCATCCGCTGCGTAAAACATGTGCTGGATAAGTTGGCGGTTCATTCCACTGTGGCGACCCCAGATTAATAAAGGTACCAAGCCTAAAAGAAAATGCATGAATGAATGAATACTTTAAAAGCAAGCACTAATAATAAAACTAATTCAAATCATTAATAAAACTATAATAGGCACCTAAAACAATAACATTGTTCATGTTATTTCTCAAGTTTTTTATGGTTAATGTAACTTATAAATAAACAAACAAATACAAACAAACAAACAAACAAATAAATAAATAAATAAATAAATAAGACACAAATGTATTTATTTATGCTTATTTATTTATGGAAATGCAATAAAGTATTCATTGTTAGCTTATGTAATTATAAGTGGTTAATGCAGATGAACCCTTATTGTGAATAATTGATTGCAGCAACATGAAATTGTTTATATTGGGCTGAATGCAAACAAAATATTCAATATGGGGGGGGGGGGGGGGGGTCGCACTACATATTGCATTTACAGGAAGTTCCCAAAATCTGGTCGCAGCGAAAGCATAGGCTCTGTGGTCTCTGACTGAGATCAAAGCAGGATCAACAAACAGCTGAGAAGGAGGGGGGGGGGGGTGTGAAACGTCTTTCAGATTTCTCTCCAGATTAACAGCTATGGAGGACAGAAGAGCTCTACTGAAGACGGACACTTCAGCATAATCTGCTCACATTTAAAGCAAGAGTTCATGCAAAAGCCATTGTTATTGTAATCGAGGCATTGTGTACTTGCATTGCATTATTACTCTTCAGTCCAGGTTGTCCATGCAATTGTATGGAATGGGGACTGACGATACTAAGCATCAAAAAGGACACAAGTATGTACAAGTCATATACTGACAGCTTGAAAGTTCCCTATTACACTATTTTAAAAGTTCCAAATTTTATTTTGGAGTCTCTTACAACATATTTTCATACTTAGGAGGTGATCTTTTTTACTTTTTTCAGAAAATCCTATGCAGCATCAGCTCTTTTCTCAGTATCCTACTCTTTCCTGATTAGTCAGATGCCCCTAATCTTTCCTGATTGGTCAAATGTCACTAGCCTTTCCGACTGGTCAGATGCCCCTACTCTTTCCTAACTGGTCAGATCAGATGCCCCTACTCTTTTCCGATTGGTCAGATCAGATGCCCCTACTCTTTTCCGATTGGTTAGATCAGATGCCCCTACTTCTTTCTGATTGGTTAGATCAGATGCCCCTACTCTTTTCCGATTGGTTAGATCAGATGCCCCTACTCTTTTCCGATTGGTTAGATCAGATGCCCCTACTCTTTTTCGATTGGTTAGATCAGATGCCCCTACTCTTTTCCGATTGGTTAGATCAGATGCCCCTACTCTTTTCCGATTGGTTAGATCAGATGCCCCTACTCTTTTTCGATTGGTTAGATCAGATGCCCCTACTCTTTTTCGATTGGTTAGATCAGATGCCCCTACTGTTTTCCGATTGGTTAGATCAGATGCCCCTACTGTTTTCCGATTGGTTAGATCAGATGCCCCTACTCTTTTCCGATTGGTTAGATCAGATGCCCCTACTCTTTTCCGATTGGTTAGATCAGATGCCCCTACTCTTTTCCGATTGGTTAGATCAGATGCCCCTACTCTTTTTCGATTGGTTAGATGAGATGCCCCTACTCTTTTCCGATTGGTTAGATCAGATGCCCCTACTCTTTTCCGATTGGTTAGATCAGATGCCCCTACTCTTTTCCGATTGGTTAGATCAGATGCCCCTACTCTTTTCCGATTGGTTAGATCAGATGCCCCTACTCTTTTTCGATTGGTTAGATCAGATGCCCCTACTCTTTTTCGATTGGTTAGATCAGATGCCCCTACTCTTTTCTGATTGGTTAGATCAGATGCCCCTACTTCTTTCTGATTGGTTAGATCAGATGCCCCTACTCTTTTCCGATTGGTTAGATCAGATGCCCCTACTCTTTTCCGATTGGTTAGATCAGATGCCCCTACTCTTTTCCGATTGGTTAGATCAGATGCCCCATACTCTTTTTCGATTGGTTAGATCAGATGCCCCTACTCTTTTTCGATTGGTTAGATCAGATGCCCCTACTCTTTTTCGATTGGTTAGGTCAGATGCCCCTACTCTTTTTCGATTGGTTAGATCAGATGCCCCTACTCTTTCTCGATTGGTCAGATCAGATGCCCTACTCTTTCCCGATTGGTCAGATGCCCTACTTTTTCCTGATTGGTCAGATCAGATGCCCCTACTCTTTCAAGATTGTTCAGATCCTACACTTTCTCTATTAGTCAGATGCCTCTTCTCTGATTGGTCAAATGCCCCTACTCTTCTCTGATCCGTCAAATGCCCCTACTCTTTCCTCTACCACTATTTTCCAATTGGTCAGATGCCCCTATACTCTTTTTCGATTGATTACATGCCCCTACTCTTCTCTGATTGGTCAGACGCCGCTATTCTTCTCTAAATTGGTCAGATGGCCCTACTATTCTCTGATTGGTCAGAAGCCCCTAATCTACTCTAATTGGCCAGATGCCCCTACTCTTTATCTATTGGTCAGATTCCACTACTCTTTTCAGATTGATCCTATGTCACTATTATTTTCTAACTGGTCAGATGTCCTACTCTTCTCTAAATGACCAGGCGCCCCTCTGCTCTCACTCATCAGATGACCCAGATTTTGTTTTAAGATAATCATTAAATGATGTTGACTTATGACTTAACATCAATGTTCTGCTCAGGGTTCTCTTTGAACTCATTTAATTTGTGAATAATGAGCGAACGCACGCACTCACACCACATTGTGTCTAAAATTTAACTCGCTCAATATGAACTACTTTGTTGAGTTGTATAAAACCAATATCACTGTCATTCTTAACAATGACAATATTTAATTCATGATACAAATTTTTGCTGTGTTTTGCAGTTTGAAAGCGTCATCTGTGCACCACAATCCTTATGCACATTTATTTGCGTTCAATAGAAGGGAAAATAAGCAAGTTACAGTATAAAGTTAGAATAACAATGTCAGAAAATGAATCTTCTAGGCTATCTGTTCTCTTAATGGTTATGTCAGCCATCATAGATGTATAGAGTGATATTGGGATATGCTAAAACCACACTCCAGGAACAAACCCTGGCCTGGTTTATATCTGAGATTAAAGAGAATATAATAGGATTTACTGAAAGATCATGCTCCTAAACACAGCCTGGTAGTCATGGAGAAACTATCATAAATATAAGAGTCAAATCCTCTGGACTCTTCTCTCACCTGAAACAATCAATCTACATCACATAGGCACCACATCCTTTGACAACACACTTCATCACTGCAAACACACATATGGACAAACCGAGAAATATATACTCTTTCCCTGACGCATATTTCCAGTAAATTGCAGTGGCTTGCCAGTAAAACAATATTCTTGGTTGCTACCAAGCTTTTTATTATTGTTGTTTTTGTAAAAAAAGCAAACCCTGGACTTCTGAAATGTGAACATTCAGGGAGGTGGAAAAAAAAAACGGAGCGATTATCAAAGGAGAGGTAACTCAAGTTTGGCTGACACCACCATCATGTTTTTCCGACTTGATCCTTCAAACTATTTTAATGTACAAACTATGTTAATGTCCCGCTATTAAACTTATGGAGCCCGAGTGAGTTCTCAGAGCGCAGGAAACACTGTTTCATCACTTGTCCATTAGCTCTTTTGGCTCTTTTCTCTTCAGCTCCTTTTGTGTGTTTTAAAGGGAAAGCAGCACAAAGAGAGACACTTTTCCCAGCTTAACAACCTTGACATCAATACTAGTGGTTCTCAAGCTGATCTCAGACACGGATTTTAAAGTGGCAATACTGTGCTTTTTTATTATTATTGTACAAAAGCATTAAGGCTGCACAATGTATTGTTTCAGCATTGATATCGCAATGTATGCATCTACAATAGTCACGTCGCAGGATCTGCAATGTCGAGTTGGGATTATAGCTGGTATATATTTATAGCCACTGCAAAGTTTAACTATAATAAAGATTAATATCATTTGCATGTGTCTTTAAGGTTTGCGACTGTGTGAGCATTTAAGGAAAAGGTCAAAATCATTCAGGAACCCCCCCTCCCAAAAAAAAAAGTAAAATATAATTGCATATTAAATGTAAATTAATTATTCTAAATCTAAATTAATTGGTTCCAAATAGAGCTAATCAATCCATCTGTTAAAATCGTCTTCATATCACAAAATATTTTGCAGAAAAAAATAATATCACAATATCATGCAGGCCTAGGCATTAAAATATAATATTTAAAATGCATTAAATGTGTCTTATTATATCTCTGATATACAGTATATCTCAATATCAATACGTTTGTAATATTTGTAATTATTGAATTTAATTTAATTTAATTCAGAGAGAGAGAGAGAGAGAGAGAGAGAGAGAGAGAGAGAGAGAGAGAGAGAGAGAGAGAGAGAGAGAGAGAGAGAGAGAGAGAGAGAGAGAGAGAGAGAGAGAGAGTAGCAGTAGTAGTAAGTTGTAGTTACAAGGTTTCATTCATAATGAAAGGTTACAAATATGTTTGGCCACCAAGGAAGAAGAAAAAAAAAAATCACATACCTGAGCTTCAAGGTATGTGGTCCATTATACCCTATGAAATGTCACTCAATCTCTCTCTCTCTCTCACTCACACGCACGCACACAACCTACCCACACAACCTACACACAAACCTGATATGTGAAAGCATGATAAAGCAAAATGTTTCCTGGCTGAAAACAACTATTGACCTCAGATCCAGTCTAAGATTTTTTTTCTCTAAATCCCCCTAAAGACAGAGAGAGGGAGTGAAACCTTATTTACCGCATTACATTTCCAGCACAATCCCCTCCGAATGATCAAATAAAGCAGGAGCCGCTGGTGTTTCAGCCAAACCAAGCAATTCATCATATCAGTTAAGAGCACATTTCTGTCTGCTCTCCTTATGCTGGAAAAACAGCTCGCTCTCTCACTCTCTCTCTCTTTCTCTCTTTTTTTTTTTTTGTTTTCTTTTACGGTCGACTGTTATTTATTTTTGTGTGCATGTACTGTATGCCAGAGCCGCTCTGTGGCTTTTTTACTCTAAAGACATCTACGGTGCATGTACTGGTGTGTTTTAACCTTTGTGGTTTCGATTTGTGGTTGCCAGATAATAAAACAGCATTCTCAAGATCAGTTTTAGCCAACTCTACTGTACATGTTCTTTCAGAATTGTATAGTCAATATACAGTGGAATGTTACTGGGGGTTATTACAAGACTTTCAAACTTTTATGACTTAAAATACTATATATAAATGTTATAATTATTATAAATGCCTCTCATATGGAGAAAGAAGCCTCATGCGTTGCTCAGGTGTGAGTTTCTCACAGACTTCAACAGTGTCAAAATCCTGATGCTTCTTTGGGTCTCGTCTATTAAATATGTATTTTGTATTCTCTATTGGATTTGGATCAGGTGATTGACTGGGCCATTCTACAGCTTGATTTTCTTTCTCTGAAAGCATCTGAGAGTCTCCTCGGCTGTGTTTTGGATCATTGTCTTGCTGAAATGTCCACCCTAGATTCATCTTCATCCGTCTGCTAATGTAGATGTTGGACTGAAGCAGCTGATATTCATTTACACTGAGGAAGGGCAGAGGGTTGCTGAAGAACTACTGAGAGATTTCAGCTGCTGTCTGGGCTTTCACTCCAGAACTACACCTCCCTTTCTTCATGTGTTCAATACTTTTTCCCTGAGTAATTTCATTTTATTACACAATTTAATTGGTAAACTAATTAGATTTGTTTTCTTTGCATATATGGATTTCTTGGGTTGTGACCAACATCTGGTGAAAATTTCTGAGTTTCTGAGAAAAATGGTGACATGTTGATTAATTATTTCCCCCACTGTATATTGTATTCAGTGTCAATAGAGTTACCATATACAATGCTTAGCATAAATGAGTCCACCCCCTTTTTGAACCCCTTTTTTTTACACATTTCTCAGTGAGTATAGACTATTTTTGGTGGTTATATTCAGTTATATTTATTGGAATACGAGTTTGGTGAGCTAACATTGTTAGACATAGAAAGATAACACATTTAAATACATTTTAAAATATTACAAATGACAAAACATCCACTGCATCTGATTTGTTTTTATGTTTCTTTTGATTTTTCCTGGTTTGTTTGAATTTTTGTAGATTTTTTCCACAACATATTAATTTGGATGTAGTAATTTTTGGACTCTTGTCTTAGTTTTTGTAAGATTATTTTCAGTTTTGTCCTTGGTACTGACAAATCTAATATATATATATATATATATTACATAATATACAACAATATAATATATTACATAAATATAACGTAAAAAAGCACACCCACTTTTGAAAAATATTTTTATCCATTTCTTAGTGTATATAGGTCATATATTTTGGTGCATTGGAACAAAACAGGTTTATTAAATGGATATGTTTATTAAAATAATATTTTAGTCAAAAAAAAAAATTGAAAAATAATACATTTAAATAAACAAATAAACTACAAAATTAACAACATTTTATATATATTTTTTGCTCTTTTTTATTTTATTTATTTATTATTTTTCCTTTAACATTTAACCTAATTTTGGACGGTTATCTTAAGTTATTTTGTTAGCAAGCTCCAGATTTGGCTTCAGTACTGACTAATCTTATGTATAGGCACAAAATACTATAGATAAAAGCATCCTACAGAAAATATTAATTTAAATGAGAGATTTATGAGAGGTGAACTCATATGTGTTGAGCACTGTATATTACTGTAAAGCATTCCAGAGAGAATATGAATTTAAAGGAGAGATCTGCCAACCATCGAGGACTTCGAGGACAACTTAATACACAAATACACTTCATTAAACATGTACACATCACCTATATGCTATATGGTAACACTTTACAATACGGTTCATTAGTTAACGTATTTACTAACATGAACTAATCACGAACAACGCTTGTACAGCATTTATTATTCATAACTGAACATTTACTAATGCATTATTAACATCCAAGTCCATGCTTGTTAACATTAGTTAATGCACCGTGAGTTAACATGAACTAACAATGAACAACTGTATTTTCATTAACTAACATGAATAAATACTGTAGTAAATGTATTGTTCATTGTTTGTTCATGTTAGTAAATGCATTAATTAACATTAACTAATGAACCTTATTGTAAAGTGTGACCTGCTATATAAATGCAGGTTCATTACGTCCGTATATCATAACTTATATTTGATTGTAACTATAACTTAATTTAAATGTATTGCAATAATGGTCACCTATTGTAAAGCTGCTTTGAAACAATTATTGTAAAAAGCACTATACAAATAAACTTGAATTGAATTGAATCTGTGAGGTGTGAACTCATTATTTATGCTGAGCTCTGCACTGTATACGTTTAACGCTACACTTGGAACTTCCAACTTGGAAAAGTGATCCAGAAGTGACACAGGATCAACTTGGGAACTTGTATGGAAATTCCCATCTGATTTAGTCTGTATGATGTTACACACAGACACGGCGGCACCCAGGATGATGATAAATAATCACTTTTAGGCAAATCAGAGTCAAAATTCTTACAGTACATTACACCAAAAAAAAAAAAACCACACACACACACACACATAGGGTTGGGTGATGTTGACCAATTTGGCATCATACAATGTCTAACGTGAAACATCACGATGGATGATGGCATCGTCATCATAGGTGGGGGTGGTTGTTGTTAAATGTCAATTAATTCATAATGAATTAATTAATCGTAGTCTACTGTTTTCACTACCTGACCCACATGGTCTTTGTTTTACTCATAACCAAACCATAAATAAATAAAGTTACACACAAATGACCACCTGTCAATCACTTTTTTCCGTGGGACTCTGGCATGAACAGGCGGAGAGATCTGTGTCGGTATGATGGCTTTTTCCCACAGCTGGTGGAGGAGAGGAGAGTTCATTTGGAGTTCACTGTAATTTGTATTGTGATTAGTAATAACTTCCTTATTTTATTCTTGTTATGAGGGAATAATAACAAGTAAAGATGCGACCAAAATGGTCGAGCCCTAGCATATGCGCCCAAAATTTTATGTGACCTAAAAATATATTTGGAAGCATTAAAGCATAAATTGTTGCCAAGCGACCTGTTTTCACTGCAAAATCTTCACCGCGTGAGCGGATTTAGGAGACATTTATGCAGGATGCATCTTGAAAAAAAAAGCCTGCAATGCTTGCCCCGCCTTTGTGCTCTTCTTATTGGCCCACTGCTCTAGAACTGAACGCGAATGGATTGGTTAATATCAGCTGTCAATCACTCAGTCAATGCCTTCTGCCTTCAGATGACAGGAGCTACAACCGCTGAAATGTGAAGCGCTGAAGAGGAGAGACTGAAAATAACACTGACAGATTTAGTTTTAGAAAGCACCTAAAGTCACTAATAATGGCACATCTTATTAGTGATCATGTGCTGAATGTTAATCCACCATTTACACTTTTCCAAGAGTGGAGAAAAGACTTCCAGTGGCTTCAAGTCCGCTATGAAAATAACTAAAGCCATTGACTGTAAAGTCTGTGGGACGGGGTTCGCAGGTAACAGCGTTTGCCACTGAATCTGCACATTTTAAGCACGAGAGGTGCTTTATTTAATCCTCACGATGCTGTCAGCCGTGCAAGCGGCAGCTATATGTAAATTTAACAGCTCATGAAAAGACCGTTATTGCTATTAAATGGACATGCACATAATAAGTTATATATCAATATAAATGTGGGGCGGGGCGATGGATCGCGATGCCGGTTCAGCATCAATAAATAAACGCGCATTGGCAGATCTGTGTGAACGGCTGCGCAGATGTTCAAATCTACATTTGTTGACAGACAGTTTAGGCTACTAATCAGAATTATGGGAATTTTCAGCCTGACAATATTTAACTGGATGAACATTTTTTAGTTTTATGCCTCACCCAGAATATAAAAATACATATAAACACATTTAGATCATTTACTTTAATCAGTACTATTGGAATGTGAAGAGACTTTCAACCAGCACAACAAACCAACAAGTTTCTGAAGACAATCACCTACTGCAGCTTTAACCATGACAAATTACGCAGTTAATCATTGCATCCCTAATCACCATCCGACTGGCTAATCCAGCAAGATTTGTACTTAAAATATCACTAAAATGCAGTATTTAATTCTCATAACTGACCAAAATATAAAGCAAAAACTGCAAAAACAAAAGTCTCTTTCAATAGGCTGGCTACAGGCCTGTACTCTATATAGTATTTTTACCATCTTTACTGCTGTATCAGCATCTTTTCCCCGAACTCTCATTGACCTTCGGCAGCACTCCATCATATTTCACTGCTAATTTTAGCTGCTAATCCTTGGAAATGAAAATCGTTAATCACACAGAGTGACGATTCTCTTTTGTAACCGACCTTCCAGTCTCGCTGGGTCACAAACAGAAAAATATCCGCTCGAGTTTCACAAGCTGAGATTAGAGAAATGTGTGTGTGTGTGTGTGTGTGTGTGTGTGTGTGTGTGTGTGTGTGTGTGTGTGTGTGTGTGTTAAGGAGAAAGACTTTCATAATGGTTTGGTGACTTGCTGTGTGTGTGTTCATATCACAGATACTCAAATACCCTTTCATGGGGTATTTATACTCAAAATCACTGTGCTTTTTTTTACCCCTTGGTCACTTCATGCGTAAATTAATATAATTCTCATCTTCAAATCCTACGCATATGCAAATTTAAATAGGTCCGATACGCTGCATTTTATTTATTGAATATTACTACTGTTTACAGAAATTTAAGGTATATATCTTATTTGAACTTCAAATTATTTTAAATGCATGCTGTAAAACATTATTAATAATATAAGACATTACAATATAATATCTCTGTAAAATTATAAGATTTGAAAATAAAATAAAATGAGGAAATACAAACACAAAAAAATATTCTACAAATAATAATTAAATAATTTTAATACAATAAATGTAAATAAATGAAGTAAATAATAACAATAACAAGTAATAATAATAATAATAATAAATTAATTACAAAAATTATTAAAAATAAGAATTACAAAATGAAAGTGTATATATATATATATATATATATATATATATATATATATATGATATATATATATATATATTAAAAACAACAATACAAAGAATGACAAATTATATTTATTTATAAGAATAAAATAATTATTAATTCATTCATTCATTCATTTTCTTGTCGGCTTTGTCCCTTGCGGGGTCGCCACAGCGGAATGAACCGCCAACTTATCCAGCACGATTTTACGCAGCGGATGCCCTTCCAGCCGCAACCCATCTCTGGGAACTTCCACACACACATTCACACTCATACACTATGGACAATTTAGCCTACCCAATTCACCTGTACTGCATGTCTTTGGACTGTGGGGGAAACCGGAGCACCCGGAGGAAACCCACGCGAACCCAGGGAGAACATGCAAACTCCACACAGAAACGCCAACTGACCCAGCCCAGCCGAGGTTCGAACCTGCGACCCAGCGACGTTCTTGCTGTGAGGCAACAGCACTACCTACTGCGCCACTGCGTTGCCAAAATAATTATTAATAAAATATTTATTAATAAAAATAATAATATTTAATTTAAATAAATAAAGAATAATAATTATTATTATTATTTTATTTTTTTTATTATTCATTCATTCATTTTCTTTTCGGCTTAGTCCCTTTATTAATCCAGGGTCGCCACAGCAGAATGAACCGCCAACTTATCCAGCACATTTTTATGCAGCGGATGCCCTTCCAGCCGCAACCCATCTCTGGGAAACATCCACACACACTCATTCGCACTCACACACTACGGACAATTTACCCTACCCAATTCACCTGTACCACATGTCTTTGGACTGTGGGGGAAACCGGAGCACCCAGAGGAAACCCACGCGAACACAGGGAGAACATGCAAACTCCACACAGAAACGCCAACTGACCCAGCCAAGGCTCGAACCAGCAACCTTCTTGCTGTGAGGCGACAGCACTACCTACTGCGCCACTGCGTTGCCCCCTATTTTTATTATTATTATTATTATTATTATTATTATTATTATTATTATTATTATTAAAACTATAAAATAATTCTTTAAAATAAGAATAATGAAAAGTAATTTAAGAAAATAATGGGATTTGAATTTGGAATAAAAATAAATAAATAAATAAAAACATGTCTGATATCAGTTTCAATTCTGTATTTTCACCCTCTTTTCTTCAGCTAACTAATGTAAAATCTGGATGTGCATGTAAATGACAGATCCTGGTGTGTCAAAGCGAAGCGCAACAGTGAACAGCTCGTGATGCAGTGTCTTCAGTGTATCGGCTCACTGTGCTGGGAGTTTAACACACATCTGCCAATGCAACACTTGTGTTTTATCATCACATTCACATCATTTCCAGCATATTTTGTGGATGGATAAACGTAGCTTCTCACTGGATTTGTAATGAGTAGCTTTTGTAATCTTGTGCTCACAGACATTTATCAAATTTAAAGAATATTAAATAAAAGCTGAAGGATTTAAAGTCACCTCAGTTTTGGTTTGTTAGTTCTCCTGTTGGTTTGAATATAGTAGTCTTAAAGTTATAAACAAACCAAACAATGACAAAGAAAAAATATATAATAATAAAATCTGTTTTAAAAAAGCATTGAAAACGTACAGTCTCTCACTTCCACTAATTTCCAATGACATCACTCACATGCACATTTTCTGACCAATCAAATGCTCTCTAGAATCTGACAAGTCCCACCACCCCTACTTCTTAAATGCCATTTAGTGCCCTACATAGGGGTTGGGACACAGTGCAATGAGTGTAAATATGCTTTTCACTGGGGTGAATGAAATCTGGCTTTGCTTTTTCTGAAATGAAGATAGCAAAAACAACAATACTTATGTTTTGATACTAAATAAGTATTTTATTATATTTTATAAATATAATATTTAATATCCTTAAGAAAAATTGAGTGCAACTGTACTACCATATAAATATTTATTAATAATAACTATTATTAGAAGAATGGCAATAAGAATTTAATATTGGAACTCTGAATTGCTTTTTTTGTTTTGTTTTATTATTTTAAATACATAAATTTTATAAGAAATATAATGACAAAAAACTAATTATACAAATAATAACAAAAAAATTGAATAATACAATCAATGATTATAAACTCTGAATAGCAACACCACCACCACCAATAATAAAAGGAAAAAATACAATAATAATTATAATAATAATAATAATAAATGCAATTATAAAAACTATTCAAAATAAGCATAAAATAAAATAAGTAAATAAATTAATAATTTAATAATAATAATAATAATAATATTTATTACTACTACTACTACTACTACAACTAATAATAATAATAATAATAATAATAATAATAATAACAATATTGCTAATATTTAACGTGAATTATTATTATTATTATTAGTATTATTATTGTATTAATAATAATTATTTAAATGAATAATAATAATAATACTAATATAAAATAATAACAACAACAACAATAATAATAATAATAATAATTATTATTATTATTATTTTTATTATTATTATTATTGTTATAAATTAAAGTAAATAAATGAATGAATAAACTACAGTGAAAATCAAAACTAATAATGTTTAAATTGTGTAAATTAGATTTTTCTATATCTGAAAAAGATATTGCACCAGTGTAAAACTGCTGTATGATAAAAACAGTAAAACATCCATCCATTCATCCATCCATCAACCCATCCATCCATTCATCATTCATCTATCCACCTATCCATCCATTAACCCATCCATCAATCCGTTCAATCATTCATTCATCTATCCATCGATCCATCCATTAACCCATCCATCAAGCCATCCATCAATCCGTTCAATCATTCATTCATCTATCCATCCATTAACCCATCCATCAACCCATCCATCAATCCGTTCAATCATTCTTTCATCTATCCACCTATCCATCCATCAATCCGTTCAATCATTCATTCATCTATCCACCTATCCATCCATCAATCCGTTCAATCATTCATTCATCTATCCATCCATTAACCCATCCATCAACCCATCCATCAATCCTTTCAATCATTCTTTCATCTATCCACCTATCCATCCATCAATCCGTTCAATCATTCATTCATCTATCCATCTATCCATCCATTAACCCATCCATCAACCCATCCATCAATCCGTTCAATCATTCATTCATCTATCCATCCGTTCATCCATCCACCCATTCATTCATTCATTCATTCATTCAATACACACATAAATCTAAAAGTGCAGGACGCAGTGTTTTTTTCTCCAGCAACACAATGCAGAATCCCACAGAAAGACTGAAATAGATTGAATGCAAGAAGAAGAGCAGTTTTAGTTTAGTTTTTTTGTTTTTTTCTCAGTGAATGGCACAAGGACAAAGGACGCTCTCCTCTCCGTCTGTCAGCGGCTCATTTACAGGAACAGAGAAAGATCCGTTATCGCTCACCGATTCTTTTGATTGCATCCAAAGCAAACATGGCTGCGTTTCTGAGGAGCTCATTTCACGTCCGCTGCTCTCGCATCCGTCCCAAAAAACCTGGAACCCATCAGCTCAGCTCAGGCTTACATACATTTGCCATTTCATCTGCATTGTGGAGGAACTGTTGAGTAACAAGTTGCATAATCGGCTCTGGCTCCTTACAGACGCGCACAGAGGAAACTTTACTGACGTTTCTGCATCAGGGTCCCTGGATACAGCTGAAGACAAAATTATTCGCCCTCCTGTGAATATTTTTAAATATTTCCCAAATGATGTTTAACAGAATCAGTTTCAATTTTTCACAGTATTTCCTATAATATATTTTCTTCTGGAGAAAGTCTTTTTTGTTTTATTTCGGCTAGAATAAAAGCAGTTTTTAATTTTTTAAAAACCATTTTAAGGTCAATATTATTAGCCCCCTTAAGCAATATTAGTTTTGGATTGTCTCCAGAACAAACCACTGTTATACAATGACTTGCCTAATTACCCTAACTTTACCCTAATTAACCTAGTTAAGCCTTTAAATGTCACTTTAAGCTGAATACTAGTCAAATATCTAGTCAAATATTATGTGCTGTCGTCATGGCAAAGATCAAAGAAATCAGTTATTAGAAATAAGTTACTAAATCCTAATTATATTATATATTAATTAAAATTTAAATACATCTATAATTTATATATATATATATATATATATATACACATATACATGCATACACACACACACAAACACACACACACACACACACATATATATATATATAATGTTTATTTATTTATTTTTTAGATTTACTTACTGTGACATTGTTTCTAGCTATGTTAAACATTGTAAGGGGAAAATAGATTACATTAAATAAAAAAAAATAAAGAAAAATTACAAATTGAATTAAACTTAAAAATAAAATAAAACATTTCAATTAAATAATAAATAATAATAATAATAATATTTAAATGAAACAAAATAATAAACTTCTAAAACTAAAATTCATTCATTCATCATCCATCTATTTACCCATTCATTCATCCATCCATCGATTCATCCAGCCATCCATCCATTCATTCATCTATCATCTATCCATCCATTTATTCATTCATCCATCATTCATTTTTCTATCCATCCATCCATTCGTTCATTTATTCATTATTTAATTATTTTAAATTATTTAAATGAATAATATTAATAATAATAATAATAATAATAATAATAATAATAATACAATAAAAATAATAATAATAAAATAATAATATAAAAAAATAATAATAATAATAAAATAATAACAACAACAACAACAACAATAATAATGACAATGATAATAATAATAATAATAATAATAATAATAATAATAAATATAATATCAATAATAATCCATTCGTTCATTCATTCATTATTTAATTATTTTAAATTATTTAAATATAATAATAATAATAATAATAATAATAATAAAATAATATTAATAATAATAATACAAAAAATAATAATAACAACAATAATAATAATAATAATAATAATAACAATAATAATAATAATAATAATAAAGTAAATACATTTATAAAGTAAATAAATTAATAAATTAAAATGCAAAACTAATACCAATCAGTTAAAATTTGGTGTAAATATAATAATTCAACATCTGAAAAAGACATTGCACCAAAGTGTGAGACTGCTGTACGATACAAACAGTATTACATATCCATCCATCTATTCATTCAATCCACAAATAATACAATTAAAAAAGTTAATTAAATAAAAGTAAAATTTACCATGAGGGCTAATAATAATAATAATATATGACAGTATAAGTGTGTTTCCAGCACGTTGCATCTTCATTCACATACAGTATTTTCTCATAATTTTCTTTCATTGTTTGAGGTTGAAATAAACCAGCAGCAAAGACGCATCAAAGCAGAAAAAAAGCTGTGTGTCCTGAAACTCTGGATGGAGGAAACGGAGGTGTTGCCAGATCCCCATCAGTAGTCAGCGGACGGGATGCGCTTTTATTTTGGTCTGCTGTGGTTCCTGTCCTTCTGTCCCACTGTGGATTATTTCCTTTCCAGCCATTGATGAACAGCAGGCGCACGAGCTGAAGTTTTCACTCTATACTCCATTTGGGCCCAACTCAATATTCATTAGCGGAGCCCGGACGCCAAGAATAGATAATAATTGCATTTCAGCAGGCGGAGGAGGAATAGCAATTCATTTAGTGCAAATAAATATATTCAAATGCGACATCTCCAGCTCAGGTCAGACAATCCTAGAGCTTTAGTAGTAGGAGAAAAGCTTAAAGTTGCTTCTGATTTGACATATTTAGTCATCAAAAGTCACTAAATGTTATATTACATTTAGTAATATAATATTTAGCATGCCAAAGAGGCAGACAATATTAATACATTTAAGTCGGAGTCAAACTGACTAAAGATTTTACTTTGTATGACCTGATTATCTTACTAAAATAATCATCTTCTACAGTGTATTATAATCATTGCAAAATGGTCAAAACAAAAAAGAAAAGAAAAGAAAAATGTGAAATAATTTAAAGAAAACAAAATAAAATAAAATACTAAAATAAAATAAAATAGAATAAAAAGTAAAAAATATAAAATAAAATTTTAAAACAAAATAAAATAAGATAAGTAAAAATGTAAAAAAAATTAAAATATAAAATAATATAAAAACTAAATAAAATAATAAAATAAGTAAAAATGTCAAATAAATTGAAAAAATAAAATAAGATAAAAATAAAACTAAAATAAAAATAAAATAAAATTAGTAAAATGTAAAACAAATAGAAATTTTTTTTTATTTCATTTTGTGCAAATTTATATATTAATATGCGACGTCTCCAGCTCAGCTCGTATAATTCAAGAGCTTTAAGTATTTATAATTCCTAGCTATGGTAAACATCACATGAAAAATATAAAAAAAAACAGTAATAAAAAAATTAATTGAAAATTAAAATAAAAAAAATGAAATAAAAAACTTAAATAAAAAAATGCAAAGAAAAAACAAGAGAAAAGAATAAAAATATAACAAAATAAAATGAAAAAAACAAAAATAAAATCTAATATATATATATTTTTTTTTTTTTTTTTTTTTTAAATAAAATTTGTCATTCATTTAGTGCAAAATTTATAATTCCTAGCTATATTAAAAATCACACAGGAAACATAAAAAAATTATTTAACATTTTTTTTTTTTATAACAATGAAACATTAAAATAGAATAAAACAAAGTTAAAAAAAAAAAAAAATATATATATATATATATATATATATATATATATATATATATATATAAAAATTCATTAATTTAGTGCTCGGGTCAGACAATCCTAGAGCTTTAGTAGACGGAGAACAGCTCAAAGTTGCTTCTAATTTGACAAACTGAGGAGTAATTTTTAGATTCCTTACCGTTTTTTGTACTGCTTTTTTGTACATTTACAAAAAACAACAATTATTAAATCTCTTTATAAACAAACAATTATTGATCAACGTATCATGAGTCAACCTGACTAAAAACGAACAACTTTGTATAACCTGATTAACAAAGTCAGATTAATCTGATTAATCAAACCTGATTAATCATGCCTTTTGTCATCATTTTTACAGTGTAGTAATTATCATTGCAAAATGATTAAAAAATAAAATAAAAATTAAATATTAAAGTTAAATCAAATTTTTCGTTCATTTAAGTGCAAACAAATATATTCAAATAAAATAATAAATAAAATAGAAAATAAAATTAAAAATAAAATAGAAAACAAATTAAAAAATTAAACAGAAAATAAAATAAAATAAAAAATAAAAGAATAAATAAAATATTAAATAAAATTAATAAAATTAAAAAATAAAACAAAATAAAATTTAATTAAAAAAATAATTAAAATGAATTAAATAAAATAAAATATAAAGAATAAATAAAATATTAAATAAAAAAATAAAATAAAATAAAATAAAATTTAATTAAAAAAATAATTAAAATGAATTAAATAAAATAAAAATTTTCAACATTTAAGTGCAAACAAATATATTCAAATGCGACGTCTTCAGCTCAGATCATATATTCAATAAATAAAATCAATCAATAAACTCATCCAGGTGTGAGTTTTGTGTATCTGCTGGTATAGTTATAATTATATAGTTCTACAGCGCTGCTCTCCTGCAGATTTGGCTGGTTTTGTTTCGACACGTATCTGGCAGCAGGCATCCAAAACATAAACAAAGGAACATTATGTCTGTCGGCCTACGCTGAAACATAAACAGCAATTTATCTCCTCCACATGGGAATATGAATATTCTTTTATATCTCTGAATTCCCCCCGCTCGCTTCGCTTTCTGACCTGCAACCAACAGAAATAGGATGTGAAAGTAAAAACTGGCACCAGCAGGAAAATCAGGCTTTTAAACCGCTGAAAGATCTGTTTAGTGGAGGTCTGTGAGGTTTGCAAGTACTCATTTCTTATTTTTAACATGTCTCTTTTTTGCGGCACGGTGGCTCAGTGGTTAGCACTGTGGCCTTACAGCAAGAAGGTCGCTGGTTCAAGTCCCAGCTGGGCCATTTGGCATTTCTGTGTGGAGTTTCCAAACACATGCACTATAGGGGAATTGATTAACTAAATTGGCCGTAGTGTACAGTATGTGTGTGAATGCAAGAGCGTGTATGGGTGTTTTCCAGTACTGGGTTGCGGATGGAAGGGCATCCCCTGCGTAAAACATGCTGGAATAGTTGGCAGTTCATTCCACTGTGGCGCCCCTGATAAATAAAGGGACTAAGCCAAAGGAAAGTGAATGAATAAATGATTCTATATTTAATGATCCTGAATTAATTCTCAAAAGTTCCAAATCGTTTCTGTATTGTAATTAAATTGTGGGCGTGAGCTAGAAACTGAAAAATAATAAGCATTGACATGCGCACAGATGTATGCATCTCAATTGCTTTATTTGTACAAACTTAGGTATAATAGATGGTTATTATTATTAGCCCACCTATGAAATTGGCTTTAACATTGTCTTTAGTCAACAGTGTAATAAGGTCTATTATTAGGAATCTGCACTCACCGGCCACTTTATTAGGTACACCTAATTTAACGCAAATTTCTAACCAGCCAATCACATGTCAGCAACTCAATGCATTTAGGCATGTAGACATGGTCAAGACGATCTGCTGCAGTTCAAAGCGAGCATCAGAATGGGGAAGAAAGGGGATTTAAGAGACTTTGAACGTGAGATAGTTGTTGGTGCCAGACGGGCTGGTCTGAGTATTTCAGAAACTGCTGATCTACTGGGATTTTCACGCACAACCACCTCTAGGGTTTACAGAGAATGGTCTGAAAAAGAGGAAATATCCAGTGAGCGGCAGTTCTGTGGGCGCAAATGCCTTGTTGATGCCAGAGGTCAGAGGAGAATGGCCAGACTGGTTCCAGCTGATAGAAAGGCAACAGTAACTCAAGTACTCATTAGGTCTGCAGAAGAGCATCTCTGAACACACAACACGTCCAACCTTGAGGCGGATGGGCTACAGCAGCAGAAGACCACACCGGGTGCCACTCCTGTCAGCTAAGAACAGGAAACTGAGGCTACAATTCACACAGGCTCACCAAAATATGGTTTCAGGAAAAATAGATCAACATCTCTGGCATTAACAGAAATTATTGAGGAAATTACTAATAAGATAGATAAAAGGAAAAGGTAGTTGGAATTTTTATAGATTTGAAGAAAGCATTTGATACAATAAATCATAACATATTGGTAAGTAAATTAGAAAGGTATGGTATTAGAGGAGTAGCCTTGGACTGGATAAGCAGTTACTTAAAAAATAGGCAACAGTACGTGGAAATTGGCAATCATAAATCTTTATACCTAAATGTAAATTGTGGCATACCACAAGGTTCAGTTTTAGGTCCAATATTGTTTATAATTTACATTAATGATATGTGTAAGATATCAAAGTTGTTTAAGTTTATTTATTTGCAGATGATACGAGTATTTTTTGTTCTGGGGATAATTTACCAAAACTTATGGAGTTGATTAAAACAGAAATTAATAAATTGAAATCGTGGTTTGATGTAAATAAATTGTCATTAAATATAAGTAAAACAAAGGTTATGTTATTTGGGAAGTTAAAAAGTAGTCATAATATAGATCTACAAATTGATAATGAAGTTCTAGAAAGAGTGTATGCAATTAAGTTTCTTGGTGTTGTTTTGGATCATAAAATTAGTTGGAAACCGCAAATAAATTATGTGATATCAAAATTAGTCAAAACTGTAGCAATAGTGTATAAAGCAAAATTTATCCTGGACAATAAATCAATGTATATATTATATAACACACTCATGTTGCCATATATGAGTTATTGTGTTGAAATTTGGGGGAATACATATAAATCTAATTTACAATCATTATGTACAATGCAGAAAAAAGTAATTAGATTGATAGAAAAAGTGGGGTATTTAGAGCATACAAATCCTTTATTTTTTAAATTGAAGATACTTAAGTTCAATGATTTGGTTAAATTTAAAACGGCACAATTTATGTTTAAAGCTAGGAATAAATTACTTCCGAAATGTATACAAAAATGTTTTGAAGAAAGACAAGGGGGATATAATCTGAGAGAAGAACACAATTTTAGGAGGTTGAAAACAAGGACAACTTTAAAAAGTTTGTGTATGTCTGTATGTGGTGTGAAATTATGGAACAGTCTAGAACAGATTCTCAAACAATGTCAGGATATTAATCAATTTAAAAAGCTGTATAAATATATATTATTAAAGGAATATAATGATGAAGGTGATTGAAAGCATAAAATGAGAAAGGTATGATGAAATTGTAGTTAATGGCTATTTGTAGTATAATGTTTATGTTTTGCTTTTGGGGTCTATGTTATAAAATGTAAATGTATAAATGGAATCAAACATGTAATGTGTCAAAGATGCCAAAAAGATAAAATATGTCTTATGTAAAAAGAAGAGAGAAGTAAAAGAAGAAATAAGTTTAAGTAATAGACGAATGATGTGTGTGGTAATGGGGTGGGAAAATAATAAGCTTGGGCTTCATCCTGCTCCATTTTCGACCATGTTAAAATGAATATTTTTTGTTGTTGAAGATATTTTATGTGTGATATTTTTGTTCGAAAATAAATAAATCAAATCAAATCAAATCAAAACTGGACAATAGAAGATTGGAGAAACGTTGCCTGGTCTGATGAGTCTCCATTTCTGCTGCCACATTCAGATGGTCGGCTCAGAATTTGGCGTCAGCAACATGAAAGCATGGATCCATCCTGTCTTGTTTCAGCGGTTCAGGCTGGTGGTGGTGGTGTAATGGTGTGGGGGAGATTTTCTTGGCACACTTTGGCCCCATTAGTACCAATTGAGCATGGTGTCAACGCCACAGCCTACTTGAGTATTGTTGCTGACCATGTCCATCCCTTTATGACCACAGTGTCTCCATCTTCTGATGGCTACTTCCAGCAGGATAACGCACCATGTCATAAAGCGCCAATCATCTCAGACTGGTTTCTTGAACATGACAATGAGTTCACTGTACTCAAATGGCTTCCACAGTCACCATATCTCAATCCAATAGAGCACCTTTGGGATGTGGTAGAACGGGAGATTAGCATCATGGATGTGCAGCCAACAAATCTGCAGCAACTGCGTGATGCTATCATGTCAATATGGAGCAAAATCTCTGAGAAATATTTCCAGTATCTTGTGGAATCTCTGCCACGAAGGATTAAGGCAGTTCTGACGGCAAAAGGGGTCCAACCTGGTACTAGTAAGGTGTACCTAATAAAGTGGCCAGTGAGTGTATAATATATATAAGGATGGGATTCTTTAGGGACTTAATCCGATTTTGGGAGTCGTTATTCAATACCAAAACAATTCCCTACCTACATTTTTCCCCTTAATTCTTTACAATTTAACCAGAAATGTATTTCTGTATGGCAGTATGGTCATCTTAAAAATGATTTATTTTATCAAACTATTATTCAGGATGAACAAGCTCTGAAGGTGGCATTAATACGCCACATTACAAAGAGCAATTATGATGAAAAAAACTGTACATACTCTGAAAAAAAGAGAGTATTACTTCTTTTTTTTTAGCTAGTTTATAATACTAAATATAATAATACAATATATTATGTCGTATAAAATGTATTTCTGTCAGTAATTTCTCAATAAAAGTGAAAGACACTCCATAGAGTCAACTCACAAATTGTTAAATCAACTAGTATTAATATAACATCACTACTTCACACTATGAAAAATGATTCATTTGAGAGCTGAAACGTTCATCGGGAAATTAAAAAGCATTCAAGAGTGAACAATGTCTACACAGTGTTTCTAAAATAGATTAGGTGCCCTTGAAACTGCCTGTGGTGTTGCACCAGTCACTTTGTAACATTTTAAACTACGCAATGAGCTAAAGGAGTAACACAACATTATCAGACACGCACATTCTTACCAGAAAACACCACATGCGTGCGTTTAAAACGGGCCAGATGTTGTATTACAATATTCTGCAATCCCAGGTGAAAAACACGTGCATTAAAATATATTTAAGTCCACTTAGTGCATTTCTATAATGAACTTAGTGTTTTCATTACAACTGAAACCATATTTACATGCACTTTTAAATACAATAACTGCACAAATAAAATACACTTATTAATTATTAAAATAGAACAATAATATATTCACAGGTGATAAAAATGTGCATTAAAATACATTAAGTTCACTTAGTGTACTTCAAGTGCCCTATTTTCGGTAACTAATTTTGTACTTAAATGTACTAAAAGTTAATCTTTATTGTACTACTTAAAGTGTACTTAACTGTGCTATTGTGACACCATCAAATTGAACTAAAATGTGCTTTTAATGCACTATTTCAGTACTTAAAATACATGTTGTACCACTTTTAGTACAATTAAAACAATTTGTTCATGCACTTATAATATACCAACTGCACAAATAAAATACACTTATAAAATAGTTCAAATATAACACTAATACATTTCACAGGTGATAAAAGAAGTGCATTAAAATACATTTTAAGTCCACTTATTGCACTTCCATAATGTACTTAGTGCTTTTTTTAATGTAGTAAAAGTAATTTTTCAGTAGTATTTAAAATAAACTTAAGATCACAACTAAGTGTACTCAACTGTGCTATTATGACAATGAAATTGAACTAAAATTTCAGCATTTAAAAATACATTTTATACCACTTTTAGTACAATAAAAACCATATTTTCATACACTTATTAATATACTAACTTCACAAATAAATACACTTATGCAATTTTTAAAATATGTGCTTTTAATGCACTATTTCAGTACTTAAAATGCATTTTATACCACTTTAAATACAATTAAAACCATCTTTTTATGCACTTTTAAATATACTAACTGCACAAATAAAATACACTTATAAATTATTAAAATATAACATTAATATATTTTCGCATACATTTTATTTAAGTCCACTTAGTGCACTTTCATATTGTACTTAAAGTGTTGTATTATCGGTGACTAATTTTGTACTTATGTACTTATATTTGTACTTGAAATAATGTATTAAAAGTTAATAATTAGTAGTACTAAAAATAAACTTAAGACCAACTAAGTGTACTCAACACTTTTGACAATGAAATTGAACTAAAATGGGCTTTTAATGTACTATTTCAGTATTTTAAAAATGCATATTATACCACTTTTAATACAATTAAAACCATCTTTTCATGCACTTTTAAATATACTAACTGTTCAAATAAAATACACTTATAAATTATTAAAATAGAACAATAATATATTCACAGGTGATAAAAAAGTGTTTAAGTCCACTTAGTAGACCTCCATAATGTATTTAAATGCTCTATTCTTGGAGTCCAATTTTGTACTTAATTTACTAAAGGTTAATCTTTAACACTATTCAAATAAACTTAAGATCACAACTAAGTGTACTCAACTGTGCTATTTTGACAATGCAATTGAACTAAAATGGGCTTTTAATGCATTTCAGTATTTAAAAAATACATTTTATACCACTTTCACTTTCTTTTTTTTTTTTAATAACAATAATATTTTCACTGACAATAAAAAGTGCACTATTTTTTTTTTATTTAAGTCCATGTAGTGCACTTCCATAATGTATTTAAAGTGCTGTATTTTCGGCGACTAATTTAGTACTTAAAATAAACAAAAGATCATCTAACTGTACTCAACTGTGCTATTTTGACAATGAATTGAATTAAAATGTGCTTTTAAGTAATTATAAATGCATTTTAAAGTGCTCTATTTTCAGTGACTAATTTTGTACTTAATATAGTTAATCTTTAGTGGTATTTGAACTTATCAACTAAGTGATTTTAATGCACCATTTCAGAATGTAAAAATACATTTTATACCACTTTCAGTAAAATTAAAACCATATTTTCATACACTTTTAAATACAATAGCTGTACAAATAAAACACACTTATAAATCATTTAAAATATAGCAATAATAAAATCCACAGGTGATAAAAAGTGCACTAAATACATTAAGTGCACTTCCATAATGTATTTAAAGTGCTGTAATTACGACATATTTTGTACTTAATGTACTAAAAGTTAATCTTTATAGTACTTAAAGTCAAGATCAACAGTGTACTCAACTGTGCAATTTTGACAATGAAATTGAACTAAAATGTGATTTTAATGCACTATTTCAGTATTTAAAAATCCATTTTATACCACTTTTAGTACATTTAAAATCATTTTTTCATGCAATTTTAAACATATTAACTGTACAAATAAAATACACTTATAAATAATTTAAACAATAATATAAATCACAGATGATAAAAAAAGTGTTTAAATCCACTTCCATAATGTACTTAAATGCTCTATTTTCTTAATTTACAAAAGGTTAATCTTTAACAGTATTAAAATACACTTAAGATCACAACTAACAGCACTCAGCTGTGCTAAAATGTGCTTTTTACACATTTCAGTATTTAAAAAACACATTTTAAACCACTTTTAGTACATTTAAAACAATATTTTAATGCACTTCTAAATATACTAACTGTATAAATAAAATACACTTATGATTAAAATATAACAATAATATATTCACTGATAATAAAAGGTGCACTAAATACAATTTATTGAAGTCCATGTAGTGCACTTCCATAATGTACTTAAAGCTCTATTTTCAGTGACTAATTTTGTACTTAATGTACTTAATATAGTTCATCTTTAGTGGTATTTAAACTTAAGATCAACTAAGTGATTTTAATGCACCATTTCAGAATGTAAAAATAAATTTTATACCACTTTCAGTAAAATTAAAACCATATTTTCATACACTTTTAAATACAATAGCTGTACAAATAAAACACACTTATAAATCATTTAAAATATAGCAATAATAAAATCCACAGGTGATAAAAAGTGCATAAATACATTAAGTGCACTTCCATAATGTATTTAAAGTGCTGTAATTACGACAAATTTTTTACTTAATGTACTAAAAGTTAATCTTTATAGTACTTAAAGTCAAGATCAACAAAGTGTACTCAACTGTGCAATTTTGACAATGAAATTGAACTAAAATGTGATTTTAATGCACTATTTCAGTATTTAAAAATACATTTTATACCACTTTTAGTACATTTAAAATCATTTTTTCATGCAATTTTAAACATATTAACTGTACAAATAAAATACACTTATAAATAATTTAAACAATAATATAAATCACAGATGATAAAAAAAGTGTTTAAATCCACTTCCATAATGTACTTAAATGCTCTATTTTCTTAATTTACAAAAGGTTAATCTTTAACAGTATTAAAATACACTTAAGATCACAACTAACAGCACTCAGCTGTGCTAAAATGTGCTTTTTACACATTTCAGTATTTAAAAAACACATTTTAAACCACTTTTAGTACATTTAAAACAATATTTTAATGCACTTCTAAATATACTAACTGTATAAATAAAATACACTTATGATTAAAATATAACAATAATATATTCACTGATAATAAAAAGTGCACTAAATACAATTTATTGAAGTCCATGTAGTGCACTTCCATAATGTACTTAAATGCTCTATTTTCAGTGACTAATTTTGTACTTAATGTACTTAATATAGTTCATCTTTAGTGGTATTTAAACTTAAGATCAACTAAGTGCTTTTAATGCACCATTTCAGAATGTAAAAATACATTTTATACCACTTTCAGTAAAATTAAAACCATATTTTCATACACTTTTAAATACAATAGCTGTACAAATAAAACACACTTATAAATCATTTAAAATATAGCAATAATAAAGTCCACAGGTGATAAAAAGTGAACTAAATACATTAAGTGCACTTCCATAATGTATTTAAAGTGCTGTAATTACGACAAATTTTGTACTTAATGTACTAAAAGTTAATCTTTATAGTAGTACTTAAGTCAAGATCAACGAAGTGTACTCAACTGTGCAATTTTGACAATGAAATTGAACTAAAATGTGATTTTAATGCACTATTTCAGTATTTAAAAATCCATTTTATACCACTTTTAGTACATTTAAAATCATTTTTTCATGCAATTTTAAACATTAACTGTACAAATAAAATACACGTATAAATTATTAAAATATAGCAATAATATAATTCACACATGATAATATAATTCACAGCTGAAATCATTTCAGTGACTAATTTTGTACTTAATGTACTTAATATAGTTAATCTTTAGTGGTATTTAAACATAAGATCAACTTAGTACTTAATGTACTAAAAGTTAATCTTTATAGTACTTAAAGTCAAGATCAACAAAGTGTACTCAACTGTGCAATTTTGACAATGAAATTGAACTAAAATGTGATTTTAATGCACCATTTCAGAATTTAAAAATCCATTTTATACCACTTTTAGTACAATTAACACCATTTTTTCATGCAATTTTAAATATACTAACAGTACAAATAAAACACACTAATAAATTATTAAAATATAGCAATAAAATAATTCACAGGTGATAAAAAGTGCACTAAATACATACTAAAAGTGCACTTCAATAATGTACATAAAGTGCTATATTTTCAGCGACTAATTATGTCCTTAATAAACTAAAAATTAATTTTTAGTAGCACTTAAAATAAAATTAAACTTAAATAAGTGTACTCAACTGTGCTAAACTTGAACTAAAATGTGCTTTTAATGCATTTCAGTATTTAAGAAATACGTTTTATACCAATTTTAGTACAATTAAATCCTTTTAAACCGATGAAATCTTTTACTTAATGTAGCCTACTAAAGTTAATCTTTAGTGGTACTTAAAATAAACTCAAGCTCAACTAGGTGCTATTTTGACACACCATGAAACAGAACTAAAATAGACTTTTAATGCACTATTTCAGTACTTAAAAAACATTTTATACCACTTTAAGTACAATAAAACCATCTTTTCATGCACTTCCAAATGCACTAACTGCACAAATAAAATGCACTTTGAATTGAATTTATTTTTATTTAAATTAATTATTATTATTATTTTAAATATGAATAATATATTACATTTCCATACGTTTCTATGGGTGATAACACCAGTGCGTGCTGACGGTGGGAATGTTCAAATGAACCCAAACCACGGCAGGATTAAACCCCGATGCCTATAAGCATGACAAATCAAATTGCGGGCTCTTTATCACTGGCTGCTTCTTTGTAAGATACTTAGACAACAGATCTGAATAATTCACACTAATTGCTTAAAACGAAGAGCATCCTGGGTAAAAGAGAAGGCTTGACCCTGATCCACTCGAGAGGCACTCGAAATACCAAACCAAAGCCTGCAAACACTCAGACACCACCAACAATATGCAGAAATCTGATTATTTGAGCATTTCAGACTCATCCATAAACTGCAGGAGACGTTCAGAGAATGTGGAGCTTCAGTCTGTGTGTTTCATCACACACTCAAGTGAGATCTGCAGACACACACTATATAAACGCACTCTATACACAAACTATACGCGCACACACCATATGTAAACGCACATATACGCACGCACTCAATATGCACACACATACTCTATATGCAAACACACACATTATATGCACACACATACAATATTCACTTTATACGCACACACACACACGTACATGCACTTTATACATATACTATACGCACACATACTCTACACACACACATGGACCCTTTACACACTCTATATGCAAACACACATTCTATACGCACACACACAATAAACAATGTTGAGAGAAATCAAATGCAAAACAACAGCAGAGAATTACTGGGTCTGCAGGAATGAGCAAATTCTTTAGTGAAGTCTGGAAGAGACTCAGTACAGCGTTCAGAAAGGCCACACACACACACACACACACACACACACACACACACACACACACACACACACACACACACACACACACACACACACACACACACACGCACGCATGCACACACACTGGAGGATTTGCATTGTTTTACTTGATACAAATTGAGCTTGTGAGTCTCTCTTGGATCTTTTTTGTCCTGCTGTGCCACATTTCACAAAGCTAGTTTCAGTAGTTTAACTGTGAGTCTGGTGAAATAAAAATAATAGCTATTCAAGAAATCGATACGGCCTTTCTAGGAAGTTCATTTGGTAAGAGGGCTATTTAACTACAGCGGTTTAAAGGTAATAAAACTGTACAATTCTAGTCAAACCACCTTCTGTAAACTTATACCAATGACGAAAGTAAGCACAGTTATAATAGCTAAATATGTGGGAGAGCATTGCTATTATATTGATATAGTGATTATATTGTATTGCAATATGGAGCGATTGAGTATTAACATTAAATCAAAAGTAACTCAGAATATTTGGAAATGAAATTTTTAGATTAATATTTTGCTTTGATTACAACTGAATTAGTTACAAAATAACTGGCTGAAAATGAAGTGATGGAAACATTTTTAGGAAGTTCATAATAACACGTTAACGTCCAAATAACAATGTCAAGTTCATGATGTGAATAAAGTGTAATAATAAAATCAGTTGCTCTTTGTTCTGTCTGTCATCCTGGCTGCAAGAACACGGATACAAATGTCAAAGTTCAAGATCTCCAAAGGAAATTATTTACTATAATTATGATGATGCTAGATGACTGACAGAATAGGTAGGGTTTGGTTGGGCGGTTGGTCGGTTGGCTGGGGGGTTGGTCGGTTGGCCGGGGGTTGGTCGGTTGGCCAGTTGGCTGGAGGGGGTTGGTCGGTTGGCCAGTTGATTGGTTGGCTGGGGTGTTGGTCGATCGGTCGGTCGGTTGGTTGGGCTTGGTTGGGCTTGGTTGGGTATGGTTGGGTATGGTTGGGCTTGGTTGGGTATGGTTGGTTGGCTGGGGGGATGATTGGTTGGGCATTTGGTAATTTGGTTGGATGGGTTTGATTGGTTCGGCCGTTGGTAGGCTGGTTGGTTTGTTGGGCCTGGTTGGTGTGCTGGGCGGTTGGTTGATTGGGGCATTGCTTGGTTGGCCAGTTGGTTGGTTGGGCAGTTGGTAAGTTGGTTGGATGGGTTTGGTTGGTTGGGCAGTTGGTAAGTTGGTTGGTTGGGCAGTTAGTAGGCTGGATTGATTGGGTGGGTTTGGTTGATAGGCTGGTTGGTTTAGGTTGGTTGGATGGTTGGTTGGTTGGCAAGTAAGTTGGGCGGTTATTTGATTGGACAGTTGGTAGGCTGGCTGGTTTGGTTTGGTTGGTTGGGCGGTTGATATGGCAGTTGGTTGGCTGGGTGGTTTGGTTTGGTTGGTTGGGCGGTTGATATGGCAGTTGGTTGGCTGGGTGGTTGGTTGGTTGTGTTTGGTTGGTTGGGCGATTGATAGGCTGGTTGGTTGGTTGGGTGGTTGGGTGGTTGGTTAGTTGGGCACTTGGTCGGTTGGTTGTTTGGGTGGTTGGTTAGTTGGGCAGTAGGTCGGTTGGTTGGTTGGTTAGTTGGACAGTTGGTAGACTTGTGGGTTGGATGGGTTTGGTTAATTGGGCGATAAGTTGGGCAGTTATTTGGTTGGCTGGTTGGGCAGTTGGTTGGTTAGTTGGGCACTTGGTCGGTTGGTTGGGCAGTTGGTCGGTTAGTTGATTGGTTGGTTGGTTAGTTGGACAGTTGGTAGACTTGTTGGTTGGATGGGTTTGGTTAATTGGGTGGTTAGTTTGGGCAGTTATTTGGTTGGCTGGTTGGGCAGTTGGTTGGTTGGTTAGTTGGACAGTTGGTAGACTTGTTGGTTGGATGGGTTTGGTTAATTGGGCGGTTAGTTTGGGCAGTTATTTGGTTGGCTGGTTGGGCAGTTGGTTGGTTAGTTGGGCACTTGGTCGGTTGGTTGGGCAGTTGGTCGGTTAGTTGATTGGTTGGTTGGTTAGTTGGACAGTTGGTAGACTTGTTGGTTGGATGGGTTTGGTTAATTGGGCGGTTAGTTTGGGCAGTTATTTGGTTGGCTGGTTGGGCAGTTGGTTGGTTGGTTAGTTTCATTCATTCATTCTAAATGGTTTTGAACTGCCCCAGTGTCAATGTATGCGTGTTTCCATGTATGTGAATTACTCAACAATATTTTGCCCCAGTTTCCCAGAATAAGATCTATATTGGACCATTTTAGTGGTATTTGTTTTTATATTTTGACTATTTAAATGTTTGGCTTTATTTTACCTTTATTGAAAAAATATATGATTAACCCCTTAGCATTCTTGGATTTCTGTAAATAATGGGCAGAATACTTAAACGCTAAAGCGTTAAACATTGCAAAACATCTACTGCCTTTGCAAATCCCATCCATTCCACCTAGCTGAATACAAAAGATTATGAATTAAAAACACCCAGGATTTAAAAGGCAGTATTTAAACACGTTAATCATTTAGTTATTTTCCTCAGTCTAGCATACCCAGCACAACGCAGCAAGCACAGAATAACTTAGTCTCTCTATTGGTTTCATTTGGCATTTTATGCAACCTATAAAAAGTTAACCTGCACTATTATGAGATGTGTGGCCCACAGAACCAGCACAAAAAGATGAAAAAATAGCTGCCAATGCCAATAATACATAATTAAGATCATAATGACTACAGACCCATTCTCCATGCATCATCATCCTATTGTCAGGTTAAAAGTCACATGATGTTTTGCTGGAACATTGTCTCATAAACCTGACTCATATTCATAATTACACAGCATATACTAGCCAAATAAAATAGATTATGTTCAGTATGACATATAATGCTGTATGATACGAAGCAGCAGAGTTTCTCCACTCAGCAGGAGAGCAAGCGCAGGTAGTGCGAGTCCACCGGCAGTAAACATTTACTGGGAAATGTGCAGAAGGTCTGTTTGTAAGGCAATTATGCTGCCTTATTTACTCTTCAAATTCCCTGATGTAATACTTTCTAAACTGCTAGCAGCATGCAGACTAAAGCTGTGCAAAAATGCAGCACTGTTATCCCACACACATCTAAAGATAGAGAGAAATATAGGAAAACACATACTGTATATACACACACACACACACACACAAATAAGTTTTGTTCACGATGGAGGGAAGGATAGAACGTGAGATCTTCAGGCAGATCTGTGCAGCGGCAGTAGTAATGCGGTCGATGTATCGGCCCGTTGTGGTATAGAAGGAGCTGAGCTGAAAGGCAAAGCTCTTGATTTACCGGTCAATCTACAATCCTACTCTCACCTATGGTCATGAGCTTTGAGTCATGACTGAAAGGACAAGATCTTGGATACAAGCGGCCGAAATGAGTTTCCTTCACAGGGTGGCAGGGCGCACCCTTATAGACAGGATGAGGAGCTCTGTCACCCGGGAGGAGCTCGGAGTAGAGCCGCTGCTGCTCCACATCCAGAGAAGTCAGCTGAGGTGGCTCGGGCATCTGTTCCGGATGCCTTCTGGACGCCTACCTAGGGAGGTGTTCCAGGCATGTCCCACCGTGAGGAGGCCTCGGGGAAGACACAGGACACGCTGGAGGGACTATGTCTCTCGGCTGGCCTGGGAACGCCTCGGGATCCCCCTGGAGGAGCTGGAGGAAGTGTCTGGGGAGAGGGAAGTCTGGGGTTCTCTCCTAAGACTGCTGCCCCCGCAACCCGGCCCCGGAAAAGTGGTAGAAAATGAGTGAATGAATGAATAAAATTAAATAAATGAAATAAATTGTTGGGTTGATTTGACATTTTTTTAGATATTTGGATTAAATAAGACAAAAAAAAAAAAAAAACTAAGATCATTTAAATTACCTTTTGTACACCAACAAAAACCAGTCACATTTAACAATAAGGTTTCATTAGTTAACAATACATGTACATCATTTATTGATAAATAATCATAGTTCAACATTTACTAAAGGTATAGTTCACTCAAAAATGAAAATTGTCATCATTTACAGTACTCACTCTTGTTTCAAACCTTCCTGAGTTTCTTTATTCTGTTGAACAAAACGGCAGACATTTAAAGAAAGCTAGAAACCTGTAACCATTCACTTCCATTTGTTGTCCTACTATGCAAGTCAATGGTTACAGGTTTTCAGCTTTGTTTAAATATCTTCTGTTGTGTTTTGGGTGAACTATCTCTTTAATAATGCACTAACAAATATGAATATTAGTGGTGTAACGGATCACAAATCTGCAGTTCGGATCACACTACGGATTTTTAGTCACGGATCGGACCATTTTTCGGATCAGCAAAAAAGTGAGGAGGCAAATGTCATTTGCTTTACATTTATATAAAAATATTACTGCAAAAAAAAACATTGCTTTTAACAAACAGAACTTAGAATCTGTAATGTTAATAAAAATAAAAAACAAGAAAGAACCAGCTGAAAAAAGAAAAGTATTCAATATGAAATATAATCTACTGTTGCTGATAATGCTAAATATAGAAATGCAACATCTTGCACAACAGATCATATTTATCTTCAATTAATGATTCAACAATTCACACATAACACTTCATGTTTTATTATACTGTAGGTTTATTATTTTTTAAAACATTCAGTGACATAATTTTGATGGTCGTTTGTCGCCATCTGTTGGTTACACAATGTAATTGCTTTCACCAGCATCAAAAATTCACCAGCGTCATGTTTCATTAAACGGTGATCTTTACCATAACCATCAGTGTTTATATCTGAACTATAAAATGTTCTCCCAGCACTTATGTGTTATTTAATTGTACGGTGGATGGCAGAGGGGTGTCGCGGACGAAAGTGAAGAGGGTTGGGGAGTCGCGGAAGAAACTGAAAGTGAACAGCGGACGGGTGAGGAGGGGGATCGGTAAAATGAGGTGCCGGATCCGGAGTGTTCCGGCACAAATTAAGCCCTGGTTAGGTCCCACCACAACTTTTCCCGTCATCATCATATCTTACAGGGAAGCCAAAATGCTTTGATGCACGTGATTTAAATGACGCGTGAGGCGATCTCTCTGCAATGGTTATGAATGTTGGATTAACCGACAAATTCAAAACAAATTATTAATCCGCGGGTCACGTGCGTTCCTAACCGTGAGTTGTGATCCGTACGGATCACGGATCAACAGTGATCCGTTTCACCCCTAATGAATATCTACTATAATAAATGTACAGTATTATTCATTGTTTGATCATGCTAGTAAATACATTAACTAAATACAACCATATTGTAAAGTGTAACCCAGAACATTTAGTGCAAAACTACACACAGTTAGTTAGATTAGCCCGTGCTGTATATGGATTCAGTTCTTCAGCAAGCATGCTTTATGAACTAATAATCAACAACACTTGAACATTATTTATTAATAATCATAGTTCAACATTTAGTAATGCATTATTAAAAGGATTGTTCACTCAAAAATGAAAGTTCTGTGATCATTTACTCACTCTTTTACTTGTTTAAAACCTTTATGAGTTCCTTTATTCTGTTTAAAACAACAGAAGATATTTAAAGAAAGCTAAACCTGTAACCATTGACTTCCATTAGTTCTCCTAGAGTGTACGTCAATGGTTACAGGTTTCTAGCTTTCTTTAAATATTTTCTTTTGTGCTCAACAGAATAAAGAAACTCATAAAGGTCTGAAACTTATATTTTGGGTGAACTATCCCTTTAATAATGCATTGTTGACTTTATTTTCATTAATGTTAAGAAATAGGAATATCTACTGTAATAAATGTATTATTTATTATTTGATCATGCTAGTAAATACATTAACTAATAATACAACCACATTATAAAGTATTACCCAGAACATTTAGTGCAAAACTACACACATTAGGTAGATTAGCCCATGCTGTCCAGTATATATATCCAGCTCTTCAGCAAGCATGCTTCATGAACTTATAATTAACAACACTTGCACACTATTTATTAATAATCATAGTTCAACATTTACTCATGAATTATTAAAGGGATAGTTCACTCAAAAATGAAAGTTCTGTCATCATTTACTCGTTTCAAACCTTCATGAGTTTCTTTATTCTGTTGAACACAACAGAAGATATTTAAAGAAAGCTAAACCTGTAACCATTCACATCCATTAGTTTTCCTACAGTGTAAGTCAACGGTTACAGGTTTTCAGCTTTCTTCGAAATATCTTCTGTTGTGTTCAACAGAATAAAGAAACTCAAAGGTTTGAAACTTACATTTTTGTGTGAACTACCCCTTTAATAATGCATTAGTAAAGGTTGAACTGTGACTTTATTTTCATTAATGTTAACAAATAAAAATATCTACTATAATAAATGTATTATTCATTATTTGATCATGCTAGTAAATGCATTAACTAATAATACAACCATATTGTAAAGTGTAACCCAGAACATTTAGTGCAAAACTACACACAGTTAGGTAGATTAGCCCATGCTGTATATGGATTCAGTTCTTCAGCAAGCATGCTTTATGAACTAATAATCAACAACACTTGAACATTATTTATTAATAATCATAGTTCAACATTTACTCATGCATTATTAAAGGGATAGTTCACTCAAAAATTTAAGTTCTGTGATCATTTACTCACTCTTTTACTTGTTTAAAACCTTTATGAGTTCCTTTATTCTGTTTAAAACAACAGAAGATATTTAAAGAAAGCTAAACCTGTAACCATTGACTTCCATTAGTTCTCCTAGAGTGTAAGTCAATGGTTACAGGTTTCTAGCTTTCTTCAAATATTTTCTTTTGTGCTCAACAGAATAAAGAAACTCATAAAGGTTTGAAACTTATATTTTGGGTGAACTATCCCTTTAATAATGCATTGTTGACTTTATTTTCATTAATGTTAAGAAATAGGAATATCTACTGTAATAAATATATTAGTCATTCTTTGTTCATGCTAGTAAATACATTAACTAATAATACAACCACATTATAAAGTATTACCCAGAACATTTAGTGCAAAACTACACACATTAGGTAGATTAGCCCATGCTGTCCAGTATATATATCCAGCTCTTCAGCAAGCATGCTTCATGAACTTATAATTAACAACACTTGCACACTATTTATTAATAATCATAGTTCAACATTTACTCATGAATTATTAAAGGGACAGTTCACTCAAAAATGAAAGTTCGGTCATCATTTACTCGTTTCAAACCTTCATGAGTTTCTTTATTCTGTTGAACACATCAGAAGATATTTAAAGAAAACTAAACCTGTAACCATTCACATCCATTAGTTTTCCTACAGTGTAAGTCAACGGTTACAGGTTTTCAGCTTTCTTCGAAATATCTTCTGTTGTGTTCAACAGAATAAAGAAACTCAAAGGTTTGAAACTTACATTTTTGTGTGAACTACCCCTTTAATAATGCATTAGTAAAGGTTGAACTGTGACTTTATTTTCATTAATGTTAACAAATAAAAATATCTACTATAATAAATGTATTATTCATTATTTGATCATGCTAGTAAATACATTAACTAATAATACAACCATATTGTAAAGTGTAACCCAGAACATTTAGTGCAAAACTACACACATTAGGTAGATTAGCCCATGCTGTCCAGTATATATATCCAGCTCTTCAGCAAGCATCCTTCATGAACTAATAATTACCAATACTTGTACATTATTTATTAATTATTGTAGCTTAAAATTTACTCATGCATTATTAAAGGGATAGTTCACTCAAAAAGGAAAGTTCTGTCATCATTTACTTGTTTTAAACCTTCATGAGTTTCTTTATTCTGTTGAACACAACAGAAGATATTTAAAGAAAGCTAAACCTGTAACCATTGACTTCCATTAGTTTTCCTAGAGTGTAAGTCAATGGTTACAGGTTTTCAGCTTTCTTCGAAATATCTTCTGTTGTGTTCAACAGAATAAGCAAACTCATAAAGGTCTGAAACTTACATTTCTGGGTGAACTACCCCTTTAATAATGCATCAGTAAAGGTTAAACTTTATTTTCATTAGTTAATGTTAACAAACACAAATATCTACTGCAATAAATGTATTAGTCATGCTATAAATACATTAACTAATAATACAACCATATTATAAAATATTACCCAGAACATTTAGTGCAAAACTACACACAGTTAGGTAGATTAGCCCATGCTGTACAATATATATATGGATTCAGCTCCTCAACAAGCATGCTTCAGTGAAAAACTGAAAAAAGGAGGAAAGCATGCTTTGGAGCAGAGTTCAGCAATAAACATCGGCGCTCTCCAGACTGAATTAATTTGCCGACTAAACCGCTCTAAAGGCTCCGATGGCCACAAAAGGTTTAAGTTTGTTTAAGATCCTCTTTTGTGAGTGCCGTGAAGGAGACAGAAGGCTCTGCTTTAATTGACTTCGCAGAGTTTTATACGAGCCGTGATTGCATTGTTCCGTCAAACACACTGCATTCTTTACGATGGCGAAGATCTATAGCAAACGAACTCCAGAAAATGATTGGATGACAGAGAATTAACGAGGATGTTGATATTTCTGGCAGCGGGATCAGTGGATATGCACACAAAAGCGAAGTGGCCCAATTAGTGGGTGTTTAGCTGGAGGTGGAGCTCTGGAAAACGGGTCAGTCCCCGGAGAACTAGTTGTCATGGGTACTAGTGTGCCCACTTTTTTTTTTTTCATTCTTCGTTCTGTTCTCCCTCTCAATCACCAGCACAATTAGACACAAAAAACACAAGTCTTTCTCTCCTTCTCCAAGGCCAAGCTCTCTATTTCAGTCCCAGGAGGGGAGGCTGAACCCCAGCCGAATGTGTGTTTTTTATGAACGCCGAGCTGAAGTGGAAAGAAAACTTTGAATGTTCTTTTCATTGTTTGTTTTTGTTACCCTCACAGTTTTTCCCCCTCCTCTAAGTCGATCTGTTCTTTTTGTCTTGAGTTACATAATGGTGCCATCCATTCCCATTAAGAGGTGTCGCTTCCTAAAGAGACTCGGAGAGGGGAGGACTGGGTGCGTCTCTTTATATACTGTAGTGTTGTGAAATATGCATAGTGGATTTTGTGTGCTGACACGATCGCTGTACAATGGCATCACTATGCATTTCTATTAACATCCATTTCATATGTAGAATTTAAAAAGTTAAGGCGGCGTGGTGGCGCAGTGGGTAGCACGTTTGCCTCACAGCAAGAAGGTCGCTGGTTTGAGCCTCGGCTGAATCAGTTGGCATTTCTGTGTGGAGTTTGCATGTTCTCCCCGTGTTTGCGTGGGTTTCCATCTGGGTTTTCCGGTTTCCCCCACAGTCCAAAGACATGCGGTACAGGTGAATTGGGTAGGCTAAAATTGACCGTAGCATATGAGTGTGTGTGTGAATGAGTGTGTGTGGTTGTTTCCCAGTACTGGGTTGCAGCTGGAAGGGCATCCGCTGTGTAAAACATATGCTGGAACAGTAGCCAGTTCATTCCGCTGTGGTGATCCCTGATCAATATCAATCATTCAAAATTATTATCCCAGATCTCAGTGTATTATATCTGTATGAAACTGATTTCTCTATAGTGGCAGAAAATGACAGTGAAAAATGTCTAAAACTGCAGGAGCTCTATCACTGAATATCTGCATTTCAGGAGTACAGTACAGTAATGCTCTGCTGTGCTTCATGGATCTGCTCCGCCAGTTGGCTCTCCACAGTGCAGATCCATCCCCGAAACTAAAAAACACCCTGGAGCTTTTGCAGAAGGAAGAGTCACTGATCTCAGCAGTTAATAATTATATTTATACTCAATATACTGCAGGCTGGCATCGCTTTGCAATGAGATTAAATAGTGCAAATGGAGACTTTTGTGGAAAATCGCACAGGTTGTTTTTTTTTAAAGAGAGATCTCACTGTCTTAAGTTGATCTTGCCAAGAATCTAAAGTCAATCAAAAGACACATAATAATAATAATATAATAATAATAATAATAATAATAAATAAAAAATATATTACAATTTATTTAATGTTTATTATGGTTTAAAAAAAAACTAAAGAAAACGAAATATAAAATAGACATTTAAGCATTAGGCACATAGAAATTTAAAAATGTATTAAACAGTTATTAGTAATAAGAATAAATATGACTTTTACAATACACATACTAAACATATTTATTTTCAGTTTCTTATATGGTTATTATATTAATCTAAAACTAAAAATGAATAAAATATTAATATAATAATAATAATTATTATTATTATTTTATTATTATTGTTATTATAATTATTATAATTATTAATAATTAATAATAATTAAAATAATAATATACAAATATATTATTATTGTTGTTGTTGTTGTTGTTGTTGTTATTATTATTATTATTATTATATTAATAATATAATTATATAAAATAGAATAAAATTATAGTAAAATATAATAAAGATAATTAACTAATAATTATATTATTATTATTATTATTGTTGTTGTTGTTATTATCATTATTATTATATTAATAATATTATTATATAAAATAGAATAAAATTATAATAAAATATAATAAAGATAATTAACTAATAATTATATTACTATTATTATTGTTGTTGTTGTTGTTGTTATTATTATTATATTAATAATATAATTATATAAAATAGAATAAAATTATAATAAAATATAATAAAGATTATTAACTAATAATTATATTATTATTATTATTATTATTGGTTTTGTTGTTGTTATTATCATTATTATTATATTAATAATATTATTATATAAAATAGAATAAAATTATAATAAAATATAATAAAGATAATTAACTAATAATTATATTACTATTATTATTGTTGTTGTTGTTGTTGTTGTTATTATTATTATATTAATAATATAATTATATAAAATAGAATAAAATTATAATAAAATATAATAAAGATTATTAACTAATAATTATATTATTATTATTATTGTTGTTGTTATTATTATCATTATTATTATATTAATAATATAATTATATAAAATAGAATAAAATTATAATAAAACATAATAAAGATAATTAACTAATAATTATATTATTATTATTGTTATTGTTGTTGTTGATGTTGTTATTATCATTATTATTATATTATTAATATTATTATATAAAATAGAATAAAATTATAATAAAATATAATAAAGATAATTAACTAATAATTATATTACTATTATTATTATTATTATTATTATTTCAGAGAAAGATACAAAGTTAAAACTTGTATATATAATTGTTTTTATTCTAATATTTTTTTCTAAAGTTACTAAAGTTAGCTTATTATAAATAAAGAAACACTATATATGCATTTAAAACTGAAAAATCATAATAGAATGTGTATTTGAATATATATATATATATACAAATACACATTCTATTATGATAGTGAACTGTGAAACAAATTAAAAAAATATATATAAATTGACAAACAATAACAAAAAAAGAAAACTAATACAAATGACTTAAACATCTGCAAAAATTAATTAGAAAGGAAAAGAAAATGCAAAATAAAAAAACGTAAAACTTATTCCTCAGGGTTTTTTATTTTTAAATATTAACCCAAATTCTGTACACATTTGCTGTAAAACTAAAGCTTATGATTACAGATATGTGAAGTGTAAAATTAAAAGGTAAACAATTTATATAAACTGTCAAACAATAAGAACTAATAAAAGAACAACTAAGCCATATGCTTTAATTTGAACTATACAGATCTGCAGTAAAACTAAAGTAGGTTGAATCATCTAACTACCAACATAAATCTTTATGGTTATTATAGATATGTGAAATTAAAAGTTAAACAATTCATATAAACTGTCAAACAATAAAAACTAACTTTTTCACACATGTATGCACACTTTTTAAAACATGTTTACAAAAAGTAAGTAATGGAACTATTCCTCTGTTATATTTTTCAAGCTGAACCAAATCAAAGTTGAAATGTACAGATTTGCTGTAGAAAAACATTCAATACAAACAAAAAACAAAAAATATTTTGTAAATGCACCTATACTATTATGATACGAGAAGTTTAAAATAAAACAAAAAATGACATACATGACAATATAAATAACAAAAAATAAATGCAATCAAAATCACTAAAACAGTTGCAAAAATAAAAAAGCAATGGAAAATTGTAGGGGTGTCAAAATTGTTTCTTCGATGCACCGCAATGCAGATGCAGACAATTCGGTATCGGTTCAGTAATAGATCCTCACCGGTTCATGTGTACTGACGTCATTTATCTCATACTGTATGCGATATGTCGCAGTAGAATACTTGGGCGAGGGAGGCGAGCGCGAGTAATTAAAATGCAGAAACTCTGCACAGTTCACTGCGTGTGTTTGCTGGACAGTCATTCACTGACACTGAAGTTACAGCAGAAGAATTATGTATGGAAAGCATCGTCAATGCACCGTGATGCACCGAGACATCGAATTGAATCAAATTGATGGCATAATAATCGTAACCGAACCGTAAGATCAGTGTAGGTTTACACAGCGGATGCCCTTCATAGTACTGGGAAACACCCATACACACTCATTCACACACACACACACTCATGCACTACGACCAATTCAGTTAATTAATTCCCCTATAGCTCATGTGTTTGGACTGTGGGGGAAACCGGAGCACCCGGAGGAAACCCACACCATCACGGGAAGAACATGCAAACTCCACACAGAAATGACAACTGACCCAGTTGGGACTCGAACCAGCGACCTTCTTGCTGTGAGGCCACAGCGCTAACCACTGAGCCACCGTTCCGCCTTATTTTTAAACTAGGCCAAATCCTTTAAGCTGAATTATACAGATTTCCAGTAAAACTAAAGTTGGTCTAATCATCCACCCAAAAAACGAAATATCCAAGAACCCCCTTATTTATTTTCACTCAAACATTTTTAGCGTAGGTGGTTTTCTTGGCTTCATTTCTTTCTGGACCTTTATTTAGACTCTACCTGCTGCAGTATGTGTGTTTGTGCAGTTTTAGTCCCTCACCGGTTACATAATCCACCCAAAAGCTGAGAAAACAAAAAAAAAAGCACTGCATTGTAGGAATCAGATAATGAAATATTTCATGCTTGGTTACAGTACAAAAAAATCAGCCTCTGCACACCTGCATCAAAGCCTACAGAGATTAGACTTTTTAATTTGCTTCTGCAGGAACAATTGCTCAGCAGAAAACTGTCAGATAACATTACAGCAGAGCTGGAAATACCCTGAGAAAAGACTGTAAACAACACGACGGCTTTTTTTAATAGTCTGCAGCTCACCTGACATCCTAGAAGCAGATCGAGCTGGAGACTAAAGCCTAATCCTATTAAAGCGGAACTCGGTATTACTGAGATCTAAATGAAGTGCACAGTTCACAACACCTCTGAAACCCAGCACATTTATGGTCAAACACAGATGCTGCATCACTTGCAATATTCATTTGGTGAAACATGCAAAAGCTGAAGTTGAAATCGGTGGAAATTGGTGGGATTATCAGGTAAGTGACAAGTTGTAGTGCTGTATTTATACCATAGTAATCTGCTAGTGTTTGCTTTGCTTTGGCTTTTTCTGGGTTAATTATTGTGATATCTCTATTGCAACAGAGAAACACTGGGAAATCTCTGTAGACTGATGGCATTTCATGCCGTTCAGCCTTATAATCATAAAACGTGAGCAAAATCACCTGTTTTGTCATTATTTTAGACATTACGCTAGAGAATCACTCAAACACTAGCTCTAAAGTGACGTTTGTGAATTAGCAACGGTTCTGACGTCAGATGCAGATGTGTATGAACGGCGGAAGAAAGTAGTTCCTCATACAAAAGGATTTTGAGACTCTCCGTGTTTGATTGTCTTTTTTTATATACTCGAGTATGCCGTCGAACTGTTGTATAAACACAATATCACATGAGTAGCAGTGTCATATGGCTGTATATTAGCTCAGGTGGGACACTAAGGAACCTAGTCTGTGGCCTCGAGCCAACACACGCCACCCACCAGTGCCAATATACAGTCATATTGCACTGCTACTTGTGTAATATTGCTCATATATACACACTATCGGTTAAAAGTTTGGGGTCAGTATGATTTTTAAATGTTTTAAAATGAGCTTCTCCTGCTCACCAAAGCTGCATTTATTTAAAGAGCCCCTATTATACCTTAAATGGGGTCATATTTTGGTTGTAAGGGTCTCCAACAACGGTCTAATATGCATGCAAGGTCAAAAAACACTTTCATGGCCTTATAATATGCATTTATTTTACCTAATTTTCCCAGCGACTCCCATATGAATCGTTCAGTGATTCATTTGTTCCCAAACCCCTCCTTAGCACAAAGCTAACCTGACAGCCTGTTGCGATTGGTCGACACTGACAGCCTTCAGCGCGAGACAGAGTGAAATGCCCAGCACAGCTTATCAACAATACAGAAGTAGTCAGAGTGTGTACACGCTTCATATTAGTGTAAGGCGTGGATTTCGGCAGTGGGTGAATGTATATAAAGGACTTGAAAATACTGACGACTAACTATTTTATTGAGCAAAAACTTCAAGAACTGGGGAGGAGATCAACACGAGTCTCCTAGCCCGCCACACTCTACCTCAGTGTTGCCAGTTGTAGCTGACTGATTCCAGCCCAAAAACTATCCAAAACCCGCCAAAATGCAAAAAAAAAAACCCGCCCACTCATCTGGAAAACACGGTTGTGACAGTCGAGAAAAACACGATATGTATTTATACCCGCACAATCGTGTTAAAAACAGTCCAATTGAACGGGAAACCGCCCAATCTGGCAACACTGCTCAACCTGCTCTTTTTTCACACACACACAGACACACACACACACACACACACATTACCCTCCTCCTCAGAGGACACATCACAAAAACAAAAGTCCTTAACAGAAACATTCACAAACACAATACATAGAATGGACATTAAAGAAACAACTTCACATTAGTTACTGACACCACAGAACACAGTACCCAGTTCTTATCAGTGTTATCAGGGCCAGCGCGTCTATAGAATAGTGAGGGCGGCGTCTGCGAACTCCCCTGGTTCTCACTTTCATCCGCGATGCGCACCCCCTCCCTCCCGTTTATCACTTTCCCCCAGTCTCCTGGATTTTTTGTGTGTGCATGAGTGCATTAAAGCAGTTCAGTTAAACACCAGCATATTGCTCTATTATTAATAATAACACACACATTCAGTATTAATCCACACAGTGGCAAAAGCTGAACTATTCTGAACCTTGACCGCCGCACGTGTGTAAGAACAGCTGACGGTAGCCATAGCCATGACAAACGACAGGATTGCAAGCTCACAAACACATTTAAATCCGCAAAGAAAGCGGCACGCGTCGCGTTTAGCGTGGTTTTAGTCGCGAAATGTATAAGTGTTATATGTTCTC
>LR812530.1:2059732-2079732 GCA_903798195.1 Danio kyathit | reverse complement strand
ATGTACCCACTTTTCACAAAAACAAACGTGTGTGTGTGTGTGTTTGCACATAGTGTGTGTGTGTGTGGGTTTATGTGTGTGTAGAGGTGTGCGTAGAGTGCAAGTAACTACATTTGTGCTGTAATATACCGATCAATTTTATTAATTAATTAATTTATATATATATATATATATATATATATATATATATATATACACACACACACACACACACACACACACACACATCTCAAAATCTAATTCTTTATCAGTACATTAATTTACAGCAAATAATAATAATAAAAAAGTGCAATAGCTATCAACCAACCAGCAGGTGGAGACAAACACACTGCTGAAAAAAACCTTTGAGTGCAACACTGAAGCAGACCAGCAGAGATCAGCAGAGACCAGACAAACTCTGAGAAAGTCAATTAGGATGAACTACTGACCCACACTTGAACCTCAACACATCTGTCTCTCATCCAATCAGGAGACGGCATAAAAATCACAGGACTGACCAAACCGCTGCCAGCCAAACACAGGGCTGTGTGTACTGAGAGAACAACACATACACCTAATACACAAATACACTTCATTGAACATCTACACATATACATCACCTATATACTATATAACTGCAGGTTGACTAGCTTTATATATAATAACTGTTAAAAGCTATTAGTTAATTAGTTAAAGTAACTAATAACCTTAACGTTTCCCAAATGTGACTGTAATGCAATAGTGTGCATCTTTTGTAAAGCTGCTTTGAAACAATTATTGTGAAAAGCACTATACAAATAAACTTAAACTGAATACTGTACTGATCCCAGACTGATGCACTTCTGAACAGAAACAGGGTTCACATGTTGCCAAAAGCAGCCCTCCAGAACTCAAGTCTGCCAATACTTCAGTTAACATTAAAAAGGCTGTGTGTGTGTGTGTGTGTGTGTGTGTGTGTGTGTGTGTGTGTGTGTGTGTGTGTGTGTGTGTGTGTGTGTGTGTGTGTGTGTGTGTGTGTGTGTGTTTTTGCCTTGGAGAAACTTCTTTAACCTTATAAAGCAGGGGTCTCAAACTCAAACTGGTGAAGGGCCATTTCAGTGACTGGCAATTTCTAGGAGGGCCGTTTAAACATTCAAGCACAAGAAAAAAATGGAAACCTGATATAATTGATGCATCTTAGGACAACAGACATGACGTTTATATTTCAAGCATTATACCTGTCATCAGTGATAATGCAAATCAGTAAGGATGTGACAAGATCTCGTATGACGAGATCTCGCGAGATTAAATCGTGACGAGATTTCTCGTCGAGGTGAAAAATTGTCTCGTGAGTTATGATGGAGCGTGAGGGTGAAATTAACACTGAAGATTAGAGGAAGGATTGGATTTGAACTGGAAATCAGGTGCTTTGCACACACCTGGCAACCCAACCCAGGCTGGCCTCGGAGTTGCGCGTCACTCGGTTGGGTGGGTGAGTGTGACGTTACCGCTTTTTTTTTTCACCGGAGTTCAGCGGCCGGCTGCCGTGTCCAACAGAGGACTGCAGCCACACGCACATTAACCGTGCGATGGAATAGCACTTTAGATATGCTGAAAGTCATAATCGTCGTAAACACAAATGGAATTAAGACATTTCAGTCCCATTACTGAAGTGCAGTACAGACAAGTAAACGACGTAATCAAACTTAATATCGTGAAGGACTTTTAGCCGCATTTTGTAACAGGACATACACACACGGCTGTTTGACACTATTCCATGCACCTACCGAGTCAGTAAAGTATACACACATCTCTAAACATACACACAACTCCTCGAGACTCATCATCACATCATCATTACTGAACACACGTTTATGCTGTCCGGGAGATGCTGTCTTTTCATTCGACGAGGTGAGCGGTATTAAATTACATTAAAACAACAACTCCCTCCTATCAGTCCTTACTTCAGTGTCGCATCCAGCACCTCAGAGTGAGTCAAATCAAAAAATGACATTTTAATGAAAAAATGAAAAATCAAGTACCAAAAATTACATTATTTTAAGCTTAATTTGTGGAAAAGAGTTTGATTTCTCCTGTGAGGTCAGTATGTAGAGTTTATAGCTAAATATTTTGCAGTGTTTGCATGTCCTTTATGGCATATAATTCATGAAAGATGTAGATGTAAAATAGATGTAGAAGATAAGATTAAATACAAGATTAAAATAAATAAAATACCATTCATTCCAATTTAAAAAAAAAAAAAGCACCTAAATTGTTTTGCATTTTGTGATTTTTTTTTTCTTCAGTTGATTAAAAATCTATTTTCCATTCATATATTAGCAAATATTCTGCAGTGTTTGCATGTCCTTTATGACATATAATTCATTAAAATAGAAGTAAAATAACATTCATTACAAGTTGTTTTAAAAAAGCATTTTTAAGTTTTGCATTTTGTGATTTTTCTTTTTTTTTTAGTTGAATAAAAGACTTTTCCATTCATACATTTCATCATTGAAGATTCCAAAAAAACAGTATAAAAATCTCATCTCGTCTCGTTCTCGTGAACCCAATCTCGTGTCTCGTCTCGTCTCGTGGAGTAGGCGTCTCGCCACACCCCTACAAATCAGCACGTTTATCATGTCAAACATCAGCTGCTGAAATATATCTGTGGTTGCTTTATGTATGGCCAAGCGTTAGACACACACTTCCTCCACAGCGTATACGTAGTCAAAACTCCAGCCTTTTGGTTCTTGTTGAACATATTAATTGCTACATAAATACTACAAATAATAGGCATAATAATCATTCTGTCCCAACCGATTGTATTGTCCCATAGAGTAAGAACAGCAGATGCAGTTTGGGTAACTTAAGTGACTTTGCTGGCAATTGTTCTTCTCAATATCTTTCCTTTTTTAGAAAACTACAACAAAGAGGGGAAAAGTATGTACATATCCACATTTACTTTAACAAGTTCAATTCAACTAGCAGTACAATTTTACTAATGTACATCTTTTTTTTGCACATCTTAATTTAAATATTATCATATTTGTTACACCACCAGCATAACGTGTAAGTAGGCCCACACGGAATCTGCGCGTGCAGAATTCAGTAGATTTTCCGCAGAATTCCGCAAATTTCCACATATTTTCCACAGATTTTCCGCAGAATTCCGCAAATTTCCACAGATTTTCCACAGATTTTCCGCAGAATTCCGCAAATTTCCACAGATTTTCCACAGATTTTCCGCAGAATTCCACAGATTTTCCGCAGAATTCCGCAAATTTCCACAGATTTTCCACAGATTTTCCGCAGAATTCCGCAAATTTCCACAGATTTTCAACAGATTTTCCGCAGAATTCTGCAAATTTCCACAGATTTTCCGCAGAATTCCGCAAATTTCCACAGATTTTCCGCAGATTTTCCGCAGAATTCCGCAAATTTCCACAGATTTTCCACAGATTTTCCGCAGAATTCCGCAAATTTCCACAGATTTTCCGCAGATTTTCCGCAGAATTCCGCAAATTTCCACAGATTTTCCGCAGATTTTCCGCAGAATTCCGCAAATTTCCACAGATTTTCCACAGATTTTCCGCAGAATTCCGCAAATTTCCACAGATTTTCCACAGATTTTCCGCAGAATTCCGCAAATTTCCACAGATTTTCCACAGATTTTCCGCAGAATTCCGCAAATTTCCACAGATTTTCCACAGATTTTCCGCAGAATTCCGCAAATTTCCACAGATTTTCCGCAGAATTCCGCAAATTTCCACAGATTTTCCGCAGATTTTCCGCAGAATTCCGCAAATTTCCACAGATTTTCCGCAGAATTCCGCAAATTTCCACAGATTTTCCACAGATTTTCCGCAGAATTCCGCAAATTTCCACAGATTTTCCGCAGAATTCCGCAATTTCCACAGATTTTCCACAGATTTTCCGCAGAATTCCACAAATTTCCACATATTTTTCGCAGATTTTCCGCAAATTTCCACAGATTTTCCGCAGAGTTCAGCAAATTTCCACAGATTTTCCGCAGAATTCCGCAGATTTTTAGCCCTTCATTAATTCTGTTTATTTACTTGAGTAAATGTGTGTAAATCTAAATTTATTCAGTTTTTAAATTACAGTAATATTATTGACTAAAATGAAAATGTTCATCTGATTTATGTACAATGCAGTTTGTAAAGTAATATTGTCAGTTTTTTAGTAGAGATATTATATGAGAGACTTGCTTTGTTTACCAAATGAATCTAATTGGATTTGCATTTTAAACATTACATAAAAGTTAAAAAGATATTATTTTTTATGTCACATATTAAGGTTTTAGTTATGAGACTCCCAAAATAATTCCGCAGAAATCCGCAGATTTTTACCAAAATTCTCCGCAGAAATTGCAAAAAACATCCGCAGATTCCGTCTGGCCCTACGTGTGAGCCATAAAGAAGTGTTTGTATAACAAAATACAAGTGGTATAAAACTGATAATAATTAAACGATCCTTAACTATTTAAAAAAAATAGAGCTTTAGCAAAAATAGAGGACTTACGGACATATATTGTAACGTTTAAATCAGCCCCAGAATTAAAACGCATGCGTGTTACTCTCAACCGTACATTGAGAGAAAATGAAAGTAAAACTAATCTGAATGCAGCACTTTAGATGTTGATTAGGTGGCGGGTCAAAACCACAACTGCACAACAATGATAGTGGCTCAAAATTATATGTTTTGGCGGGACGAATCTTATTATATTTTTGACGTCAGTTGAGGGCCGGAGGGTGGGCCGGCAGTTTGAGACCCCTGTTCTAAAGGGATCAAATGCATAGATGTTGGTTTGAACGGAACCCAAGTAACTTCACATGAACATGTCTACAGATCTGAACTGGACAATACTGACCCAAATACTGTCTTTGACGGATCTAAAGTGCACACACGAAATTAAACTTACTCTATTATTACTGATCTCAAACCTTAGAGTCACAACTTTGTCACAATGCAAAACGGCATTTATTATCACACAAACACATTTCATTCATTCGTTTATTTATTTTCATTTAAGCTTAGCCCCTTAATAATCAGGGGTCGCCACCATACCTGCCAACACTCCCGTTTTTCCCGGGAGTCTCCCGTATTTCAGACCCGTCTCCCGTATTGTTCTGTCTCCCGGTAAACTCCCGGAATCCCCCCCATCCGCCCTCCGCTCCTCAGCATTTTGGTACAGTCCGGGCTGAAACCTGGTGCGCGTGCTCTTCCGGTGAATCCGGTCGCGCGCCTCCATCTCCCCAAATCTCTCACCCCTCCCGCTCCCCGCTCTTCAGTTCGCGGCCAGTGTTGCCAATTTAGCGACTTTTCAGACCCCCCTAGCGACAAATTTTCAAAAAAGCGACAAACCTACCAACTTTTTTGTGTGTTACTGGAGATTTTTATAGACTGTCGTTTGTCCATTACTGTACCGTCCCTACCTACTCTTCTCAACGAGCTGCGGGTGATGCCGCCGGCCCCTCCCCTGCCTCAGAGCACTGACAGGCGGCCCAGTCCTCGTACAGCAGCCTCTCCCACCTGCAGCCTGACAGCAGATCACCCCTCTGCGTACCGACGGCAAATGATTTAGCACCGGGAGTGTGAAGGTATTTCCCTTGTACAGTCAAACTGATCTGCTTCTTCTTTATTTTAACAATTTGATTTGACCGTTTATTGTTCACAATGAGAGATGTTTTAAGTGAGAGTTTCAGAACTTGTCTGAGTATATTACGTCTGAGAGATTACTGCAAATTCACTACACATCTGTAATAATATACTGTATTCAAACAGCAATACATTTAGTTAAATTGACAAGCTTACATAAAGCGTAGTGCGAATATAACACCCCATTTATTTACCATAGGCTGTTAAACAAACAGAAAAGGTAGAACGTAATGACGTCAGTAATATGCAAATTAGCGTATGACGTACCCCCCCCCCCCCCACCATCTCCCGGAATTTACGAACCAAATGTTGGCAGGTATGGTCGCCACAGCGAACCGCCAACTTATCCAGCATATGCTTTACACAGCGGATGCCGTTCCAGCTGCAACCCATCACTGGGAAACACCCATACACACTCATTCACACACATACACTATGGACAATTTAGCTTATACAATTGCCCTATAGCGCATGTGACTGTGGGGGAAACCGGAGCACCCGGAGGAAACCCACGCCAACACGGGGAGAACGTGCAAACTCCACACAGAAATGCCAACTGGCCCAGCGGAGACTCAAACCAGCAACCTTCTTGCTGTGAGGCGATCATGCTACCCACTGCACCACCGTGACGCCCCACAAATTTATTTAGGGCTGCAAATTTGACATTGTGATATTTTGTTTTGCTGCGATATATATTGCAATATGACTACAATTCCACCAGATGATTAGGTTTAGGGCTGGGCCATTAATCGAAAAGTAATCAAAATCGACATTCAGAACCTTTAATCGATCAAATTTTTCCAGGAATATTTTTTCAATTACTTTTGCTACCGCTTGTGGAGTCATGTGACCCCGCTCTGTTAAGGCTTATTTATACTTTCGCGTCGAACGCACGGGTATGGCCGGTGCAGCCTTTGTGTGATCGCATACCCGCGCACCTCTCGAAAAATGTAACCACACGTTGCACGTTTGCATTGCATTGAAGATGATTGGAAGCTGTGCCAGATATGCCTTGAGACAGCATATTTTCTCAAGCGGCAACCTCCCGCTCTCCCTCGTGTAGCAAATGCGGAAGTAACTGAAACTGCAATTCATCGAAATTCCGCTAGGCCTGGCTCCATAATAGAGCAGATTTCTATTGAGCCCACTGTTAGAATGGCCAACTTTACAGCAACCTAAAAAAATGTGTTTACAGCCTGGTACAAAGAACGATTTTGGTGCATATAGCGAATATTACCCTTCATGACAACTGTGAAGGGGTGAATTTTGTTATAACTCATCCTCTTCCGTTATATTAAATCTGCATAATTAAGGGCGTGGCCACTTGAGTGACAGTTAGGTCTCGCTGCTCACAGTCACCTCAGCTGATTCCGGCTGATTAGCCGCTGAACTCGGCATATTCATCGTATTTTTGTGTTGTTTTATGCGGCTTTACACAGTCAGTTGCCTTTTGGAATTATTTCCTACAGTTATCAGATGATATAGCATGCTGTGTGCACTTAATTGTGCTCACAAACCATTCAAGTTGCCTCCGTTTCCCAGGTGAGTGAAATTATATACTTATATACCATCTCTATCAATGTATTTGTTTTATTTAAGATCATTTATAATGTTCTTTAGAGCTGTAATGCACTCCAGAATCTGACAGATTGATTAGCTGTAGGCTCTAGAACAGTCTTCTGAAGCGTTGTCCTACAGTGTTCCGCCTGGAGTTCATCAGTAGTCCTGCATTCACTAACACAGACTATATCTGAAGTGTTTGGAAGTCATTTGCGTTTTCCTCCTGTAGAAAAACGTCATAAATGTTTAGTGGCTCAATGTGTTACAGCAGTGTTTTTAAAAGACTAAACACTTTATTGGTATAGTGAACAACCAAGTTCATGTGGTCAGAACACAAACAAGTCGCAGGTATTGAAGTATTAAGCGTTTCTCCCATAGGAAAGCCCGTCTAAGCAATATGCTAGCAGGCATCTGTAGCTTCGCTCACGCTGCCTCTTTGCCCTTTTTTGGTAACCCCCGGTTGGAGCGATGACGTGGTAACAAATTGGCGCCAGTTGGCCACGCCCACTTGCAGCTTTGCGTTCTTCAGAAACCTATGGGTGATGTCACGGATACTACGTCCATATCTTTTACAGTCTATGTATTTTCTATTACAATAAAATTATTTATATTAAAAATTATATTCTCTTCGAAAACATTGAAAATAATTAATTTTGTTTCCAAAAGTGCAAGTTATTTGTTTTCCCTTTTTTTTTTTTTTTTTAGAAAAAAAGTGACTGCTGGTTTTAGGCAATGTGTGTTTTCATTTCAGTTGTTCGGCATTGATGTTCAATAAATAATCACAGATAGTAGATCTTCAATTATTTAAAAATCAAGTAATGCACCCTTCATTCAAAAATCTCTCATTTGTAATATGTGAGTATATTTACTGTCCAAAACCTGTAAGTGAACTGTGAGGGCAAAAAATTAAAAATAAAACAAAACAAATTAAATAATCGTTTATTAATTGTAATCGAGTTAAAATGTTCAATTAAACAAGATTTTGATTTTTGGCCAAATCGCCCTGCCCTTACTTGAATAGCTCTAATTGGAATGATTTCATTATCCCTTTGGACCCAGTGTTCATTACAATGGACATCACATGTCAGGCCATACTGTGCATCCGGAAAGTATTGATAGCGCTTCCCTTTTTCCACATTATTTTATGTTACAGCCTTTTACCAAAATTGATTAAACTCATTTATTTCCTCAACATTCTACACACAATCCCCCATAATGACAATGTGAAAAAAAAAGAGTTTTTGAAATTGTTGCAGATTTATTAAAAATAAAAAGCTGTAAACTCACATGTACATCAGTATTGACAGCCTTTAGCGTGAAGCTCTAAATTGAGCTCAGGTTCATTCTGTTTCCACTGATCACCCTTGAGATGTTTCAGCAGCTTCATTGGAGTTCACCTGTGGTACATTCAGCTGATTGGACATGATTTGAAAAGGCATACACTTGTCTATATAAGGGCCCAGGGTTGACCGTGCATGTCAAAGCACAAACCAAGCATGAAGACAAAGGAATTGTCTTTAGACCTCCGAGACAGGATTGTCTGGAGGCACAATGCTTGGGAAGGTTACAGAAACATTTCTGCTGCTCTGAAAGTTCCAATGAGCACAGCGGCCTCCATTATACGCAAGTGGAAAACTTCCCCACCTGGAATTTGCCAGAAGGCATCTGAAGGACTCTCAGACCATAAGAAACAAAACTCTCTGGTCTGATGAAATTAAAATGGAACTCTTTAGAGTGAACGCCAGGCGTTACGTTCGGAGAAAACCACAGCTCACCACCAGGCTAATAGCATCCCTACAGTGAAGCATGGTGGTGGCAGCATCATGCTGTGGGGATGTTTTTCAGCAGCAGGAACTGGAAGACTAGTCAGGATAGAGGGAAAGATGAATGCAGCAATGTACAGAGACATCCTGAATGAAAGCCTGCTTCAGAGTGATCTTGACCTCAGACTGGGGCGACGCTTCATCTTCCAGCAGGACAATGACCCAAATCACACCGCCAAAATATCAATGGAGTGGCTTCACTACAACTCGGTGAATGTCCTTGAGTGGCCCAGCCAGAGCCCAGACCCAAATCTTATTGAACATCTCTGGAGAGATCTGAAAATGGCTGTACACAGTCGCTTTCCATCCAATCTGATAGAGCTTGAGAGGTCCTGCAAAGAGGATTGGGCAAAAATTCCCAAAGACAGGTGTGCTAAACTGGTGGCATCATATTCAGAAAGACTTGAGGCTGTAATCGCTGCCAAAGGTGCATCAACAAAGTATTGAGCAAAGGCTGTGAATACTGATGTACATGTGAGTTTACAGCTTTATTATTTTTAATAAATTTGCAACAATTTCAAAAACTCTGTTTTCACATTGTCATTATGGGGGATTGTGTGTAGAATGTTGAGAAAATAAATGAATTTAATCAATTTTGAAATAAGGCTGGAACATAAACAAATGTGGAAAAAATGAAGTGCTATGAATACCTTCCGGATGCACTGTATTTTATAGAGGTAAAGTTGGTTTTATATTCGAACATTCGTTCATTTAGCAGTCTCGATGTTGTTTACCATGTTACTTTGAATATTCGATCGGAATTAGCATGCAAGTATGACTTTAAAACAACATTAACACTATTTATTTTACTGTGAACAATGTTGTACTTTGATAGTCTTTGACTGCTTATATGATTTCCCTATTTAGAATTTGAAAAGAATACTTTTCTGAAATTGTTATTAAGCAGAAAGTCTGAATATCCGAATATAAAACCAACTTTACCTCTATCTGCATTTTTGTGTATTTATTTTTAGCATTTATAGAGGTAAAATTGGTTTTATATTCGGATATTCAGACATTCTCCTTAATAACATAATTTCAGAAAAGTATTCTTTGCAAATTCAAAATAGGGAAATCATATTAGCAGTCAATGACTATCAAAGTACAGCACTGTTCACAGTAAAATATATAGTGTTAATGTTGTTTTGAAGTCATACTTGCATGCTAATTCCGATCGAATATTCAAAGTAACATGGTAAACAATATAGAGACTTCTAAATGAACGAATGTGTGAATATAAAACCAACTTTACCTCTATCTGCATTTTTGTGTATTTTTTTTTAGAGCATTTCATCTCATTTAAAGCCTGCAGTCCATGAGAGTGGATAATTGTCATCCAATCAAATCAAACTCTAAACTCTGCCACATAAAACAAATATGTATTGTAACAATGCAATCTACAATTTCACCGGCAGATACAATATAAGAGCAATAAATTAAAACACAAATAAGATCCTATAGTTTTAATTTTGGGCCTGAAATAGCATGCACATGACTTCAAAACAGCATTAGCACTATTTAATTGACTGTGAGCAATGATGCACTTTGATAATCATTGGCTGCTAATATGATTTCCCTATTAATACTGTGCAAATAACACTTTTCTGAAATTATATTAAGGAGGAAGTCCGAATGTGCGAAAAAAAACAACTTCACCCCAATTAAACACATTCTGTACTTTCCTTACACTACATCTTACGCAGGTTTCCACTGTAGCCATATATCTAAATAAATACTAATATCTCAACAATCTTATTTATCAACTCTCCTGAAGGCTTCAGAAATCATCACAAAATAAATATTGAATACGGAAACATATAGTAATCTTCACATTATGCAGTGCAAACACACATCTATCACATGCAACAGGTGGAAAACAAAAACACACACATCACATTCTCCAGAGGTCAGTTTGCGCAGGTGCAGCACATCACTTCACTAAAGACACACACACTCAGTCTGAAGATAGTACAGTGGTACAATCAAAACCTTCAGTGTAAGATTCAGCGGTGTTTAATGCCTCCAGCATGTCTTTTAGGGATGTAATGTTATAATGCTCTTACCTTAGTGAAGCGGTGATGGTCTCCATTCACTCCTCCAGCAGCAAACCACATGAAGTCCAATAAAAAGTCCAATAATAGTCCCATTGTGCTGTTAGACATCCGTCAGAAGACTTTGATATACATTCCCTCCATGTAATCCATCAAACACAACTTTCCATCACATGTGTGTGTGTACTGAAGTATCGCGTGTTGGTCAGCGAGTCTTCAGAAAGCGCATTTACTGTGATTTACTGCTGTAAATGTGTGTGTTTTTGTAGCGTAAAACACTGAAGACAACCGATATAAACTGCGACGAGCTTCCCTGCAAAGAAAACGCAGTCGTGGAAGTGAGAAAGAAAGCATAAATCCATGTTTTCTGCTGATGAAGAGAGTTTACTCCGCAGCGTCCAAACGGAGAAGTTCAGTTCTCTGAAAGTTCCCAAACTCAACAAGTGCGCCCTTCATTCCACAAGCGCGCACACGCGCACAGCCGCGCAGATGCATCATGGGATTTGTAGTTTAACTAAGGAGTTGTTGTTTCACCCTACATTCATTCATTCATTCATTTTCTTGTCGGCTTTGTCCCTTGCGGGGTCGCCACAGCGGAATGAACCGCCAACTTATCCAGCACGATTTTACGCAGCGGATGCCCTTCCAGCCGCAACCCATCTCTGGGAACTTCCACACACACATTCACACTCATACACTATGGACAATTTAGCTTACCCAATTCACCTGTACTGCATGTCTTTGGACTGTGGGGGAAACCGGAGCACCCGGAGGAAACCCACGCGAACCCAGGGAGAACATGCAAACTCCACACAGAAACGCCAACTGACCCAGCCCAGCCGAGGTTCGAACCTGCGACCCAGCGACGTTCTTGCTGTGAGGCAACAGCACTACCTACTGCGCCACTGGGTTGCCCCTTCACCCTACACATGTTCTAATTGATGTTATAATAATAATAATAATAATAATAATAATAATAATAATAATAATAATAATAATAATAATAATAATAATAATAATAATAATAATAGCTGCAACTATAATAATAATATCTATGATAATAATAGTGTGGGTGTCACGGTGGCGCAGTGAGTAGCAAGATCGCCTCAAAGCAAGAAGGACACTGGTTCGAGCCTCGGCTGGGTCAGTTAGCATTTCTGTGTGGAGTTTGCATGTTCTTCCCGTGTTGGCGTGGGTTTCCTCTGGGTGCTCCAGTTTCCCACACAGTCCAAACACATGCGCTATAGGGGAATTGGGTAAGCTAAATTGAAGCAGTGTAATGTATGTGTGTGGATGAGTGTGTATGGATGTTTCCCAGTGATGGGTTGCAGCTGGAAGGGCATCCGCTGCGTAATACATGCTGGATAAGTTGGTGGTTCATTCCGCTGTGGCGACCCCAGATTAATAAAAGGACTAAGCCGAAAGAAAAATGAATGATTGAATGAATAATAGTTTTTACTATAATAATAATAATAATAATAATAATAATAATAATAATAATAATGATATTTGTTAATGTTATTAAGTATTATTATTACTAAAACATCAGCAGCAGCAACAACAACAACAACAACAACAACAACAACAACAATAATAATAATTGTTCTTATTATAAAAATTATTATAATGATAATAATAATAATAGATGTTACTATAATAATAATAATAATAATGATGATGATGATAATAATAATAACAATAATTGTTATTATTATCAAATATTATTAATATTAAAACATTATCATCATCAGCAACAACAACAACAACAACAATAATAACAATTGTTGTTATTAATAATAATAATCTCAATAATAACAATAATAATAACATTAATTAATATTATTATTAAATATTATAACTACTAAAACTTCATCAGCAACAACAACAATAATAATAGTTGTTATTGTTGTTCCTATAATAATAATAATAATAATAATAATAATAATAATAGTTGTTGTTAATAATAATAATAATAGTTGTTAATAATAATAATAATAATTGTTATTAATAATAATAATAATAATAATAATAATAATAATAATAGTTGTTATTAATAATAATAATAATAATAATAATAATAATAATAATAATAATAATAATAGTTAGCGTTGTTGTTGTTACTATAATAATAATAATAATAATTCTTATTAATAATAATAATAATAATAATAGTTAGTGTTGTTGTTGTTACTATAATAATAATAATAATAATAATAATAATAGTTAGTGTTGTTGTTCGGGCAACCCAGTGGCGCAGTAGGTAGTGCTGTTGCCTCACAGCAAGAACGTCGCTGGGTCGTAGGTTCGAACCTCGGCTGGGCTGGGTCAGTTGGCGTTTCTGTGTGGAGTTTGCATGTTCTCCCTGGGTTCGCGTGGGTTTCCTCCGGGTGCTCCGGTTTCCCCCACAGTCCAAAGACATGCAGTACAGGTGAATTGGGTAAGCTAAATTGTCCATAGTGTATGAGTGTGAATGTGTGTGTGGATGTTCCCAGAGATGGGTTGCGGCTGGAAGGGCATCCGCTGCGTAAAATCGTGCTGGATAAGTTGGCGGTTCATTCCGCTGTGGCGACCCCACAAGGGACAAAGCCGACAAGAAAATGAATGAATGAATGAGTGTTGTTGTTGTTACTATAATAATAATAATAATAATAACAACAACAATAATAATAATAATAATAATAATAATAATAATAGTTAGTGTTGTTGTTGTTACTATAATAATAATAATAATAATAATAATTCTTATTAATAATAATAATAATAATAGTTAGTGTTGTTGTTGTTACTATAATAATAATAATAATAATAATAATAATAATAGTTAGTGTTGTTGTTGTTACTATAATAATAATAATAATAACAACAACAATAATAATAATAATAATAATAATAATAGTTAGTGTTGTTGTTGTTGTTACTATAATAATAATAATAATAATAATAATAATAATAATAATAATAATAACAATAATAGTGTTGTTGTTGTTACTATAATAATAATAATAATAATAATAATAATAATAATAATTGTTATTATTAATAATAATAATAATAATAATAATAATAATAATAATAGTTAGTGTTGTTGTTGTTACTATAATAATATTAATAATAATAATAATAGTTAGTGTTGTTGTTGTTACTATAATAATAATAATAATAATAATAATAATAATAATAATAATAATAATAACAACAACAACAACAACAACAACAACAACAACAACAACAACAATAATAATAATAATAATAATAATAATAATAATAACAATAAGCTACATTCGATAAGAAAACAGTTCAAATTTAATTTTAATTTAAATCCAAATAAAGAAGAGGGTTATTAGTAATATTATTGACACTGAAGACTGGAGTGATGATGATGAAAATTCAGCATTTGAATCACAGGAATAAGCTAAATTGGAATCTGCAGTCAATAAGAAAACAGTATCAAATAAATGCAGCCTTGGGGAGCAGAATTAGCTTCTAAGGCAAAATTATTAGCCCTCTTATGCAATATTTATTCTTTTTAAAATATTTCTCAAATGATGTTTAACAATGCAAGGAAATTTTGACAGTATTTCCTATAATAATTTTTCTTATTTGTTTTATTTCGACTAGAATAAAAGCAGCTTTTAATTTTTTAAAAACCATTTTAAGGTCAATATTATTAGCCCCTTTAAGCAATATTAGTTTTGGATTGTCTCCAGAACAAACCACTGTTATACAATGACTTGCCTAATTACCCTAACTTTACCCTAATTAACCTAGTTAAGCCTTTAAATGTCACTTTAAGCTGAATACTAGTCAAATATCTAGTCAAGTGTGCTGTCATCATGGCAAAGATAAAAGAAATCAGTTATTAGAAATGAGTTATTAAAACTATTATGATTGTGTTGAAAATAATTGTCTCTCTGTTAAACAGAAATGGGAGGGCTAATAATGCTGACTTCAACTGTATATGGCAGAAGAAAGAGTTTTCTGGAATAATCCACGCTCAGCCGCAGTCATAGTTCTGGTCTATGAGTTTGTCCAAACTGCATTGCTGAGGCAGACGAGCGAACACAAAGACACTGTGAATCGACTCTCTGTTTAACCCCAACACATTCCTTCACACATGCCATAACCAAAGCACTGCGGCCCGTCCAGGTTATGTGAAAAACACAACAGAAAGCCTCTTTCTTCATGATCTGGGTCAGGCCGATGAGAGCCAGACGACTGCGCAACACATGCCTTCACTTTCAGCCACTTCAATCACAAACTCACTTATTAAAGCGCGCATGAAGTCAAAACTAACCATGCTGATTTCGTTGGCTCACATTGCTAGTTTTGTGCTGAACAATTCATCTGAGCAAGTCATTAAGAAAAAATAAATAGTTTGCTCTTGTAATCTTTAATTGAAATCTGAAAATGCACTTCCTGTTTGTTTACAGTTAAATTTTCTGTCTGCGGTATTGGGCGGGGCTAACATACTTAACCACGCCCCTCCAGCTGTCAGTTTTGACATTGCTATGACAACAAACAGAAATGGTGAGCAGGAGGAGTCTGTAAGGTTGTAATAACTCTCCCCAAACCCTTTTTCCCATCTTTCTGAATGAAACACCTACTTTACTACATCCAATCAGCTCGCAGTAGAAAAAAAACAAGCCACGCCCACTGTTTTCTCATTTAATATTCTGTTTCCCTAGAAACTGCATCACAATACAGAACAAAAAACAATGATTGATGCTTCCGGGTTATGCAGACTTTATCCTGACCCAACTTCCAAGACAGGATCAGGCAATGTTGGGCAGTAGCGTCGCTACAAGTAGTGACACTGTTAGCTTAACTACACTTCTCAGGAGCGTGGCGGTGGCGGTAGCGTGGCGTCGCTACTTTCTAAATCAAATAGTTTCTCAGTAGTGATGCTATTATTTTAAGCATGTAGCGCAGTAGCGTCCACACAAGCTACATTTACTTATCACGGATCATCAAGTGACGAAACTGACATTCAAAGAGCTGTGAAGCCAGTGTCTGGTCGATCAAAGTAAATCCATATGATAGCAAAATCAGGATTTTTTTCTTCATTTCTTCGTGTTTTACAGTGGTCGAAAACAAACTTTTAGGTGCGTTACTGCCACCACTCGCTCCAGTAAGTGACGTCGCCAATCAATCATTGGTCTGACAGGATAAACTTGCTTGCAGGGCCGGACTGGGACTCCTTTTCAGCCCTGGAGTTTCAAGCCTTAGACCAGCCCACCTCAGTTCACGACTGACTATATTAAAATAAGGTCATTTCCAATTCAGTTTCTAATGACACGATCACGTCTTTTTCAAGGACACAGCTGCTTTAGAACTTAAATGTTTTTCATAAATATGAGAACATTAATGGGGAGCTAAATCTCCAACACTATTCTTTAAAACATCACAATGTCCTTTCCTGCAATATCTGAACATATATTCTGTGCAAAATTCTTTATAGATATCCAGTCCTTGGTAACGGTGGTCACACAAAAAAATACAAATAAAATATGTACACCTATATTAGTAACCCAAACAGTATTAAATGTCTTAACACTAAAAACGAAAAATAAATAAATAAATTACTCAGGTGAGGTTTGAACTCGGGTCGGCGGCGTCGTAACGCAACATGCGAACCACTGAACCACAATGGCGCTGTCATGCTGATGCATAACCTGCAGGCTGCATCTTGCTCACGAGGCTGTAAGAAAATAAATAAAAAGAGCAGAGCTGCGGCAAAGTAATGAATCAAAAGAATGAGGCTATGGTCAAATAAATAAATAAATGAAAAAATTGCGGCCGAAAAACAAACCGGCCCACCGGAAATTCTCCCGGTCCTCTCGATTAGCCAATCCGGGCCTGCTTGCTTGATGGAAAGATGACTGTTGAGAAATTATTTCAAGACCATACCTTGAGAAGTACATGCCTTAAATTCATTCTGATGCTGTGATCTTGTTAGAGTTGAATTGGTTTTTACATTTATGCACCGTTTGTTCTGCAAACTTGCCCAAGACCACTTACATTAAAAAAAAATTAATAATATATATATATAGTAGTTAAATGTAAATGCAGTATTTAAAATATTTAAAATACTTTAGTGTTTTTTAACAATACTATAGGGAAGCAACTGAATAAATTTGCTGTCATACTTTATATATATATATACATATTCATTGGCAGTTTTATTGATCACTAAGACAGAACTGACTTGGATTGAAGTTGCTTCGGTTTAAAAATGAAAGAAAAGAAAAAAAAAATAGCCCATTTAACAACTTTCCCAAAGTTAAAGTGTTGATTTTTACCATTTTTGAATTAATTCAGATGATCATCCGGTCTGGCGGGAGCACTTTTATCTTAGCTTAGCATAGATCATTGAATCGGATTAGACCATTAGCATCTCGCTCAAAAATGAGCAAAGAGTTTGGATTTGATTGCAGCTATCTCTCTCTCTCTCCATATATATATATATATATATATATATATATATATATATATATATATATATATATATATATATATATTAGGGGTGTCAAAATTAATCGTTTCTTCGGTGCACCGCGATGCAGATGGGGACAATTCGATATCGGTTCAGTAATAGATCATAACTGGTTATTACACACTGACATCATTTATCCCCTATGCGCGATGTCGCGGTAGAATACTATGATAAAGGAGGCGAGGGTGAGTAAACACTCCTACTACTTAAAAAGCAGATCTTTCACTGACACTGGGGAATGGTAAAGCACGAGCCGCTATTTCACTACTAGGGAGAAATGCTGTAAAACTCTAACTCTCTCTCTCTCTCTCCCTCCCACACACACACACTTTGGGCATTTGACCCGCTGGGATGTTCGTGAGGTACATTTCCCTCCTCTCGGCTGTTTGTGGATCGAGACACAAGCGTGCCTGTGGTGAGAGTTTATTGTATTGTATTTATTCTATTACGGATTACCTGATGACCGCGTATTATGCACATAAAGACTGACCCGCGGCTGTTTTTCCCGCGTCACTCATGGGTGAACAGCGATTTCATTTCTAAAGCCAAGCGCAGCCCTTTCTGTTAAGCGGGTGAAGACAATGACCAATCATAGGGGTGTAAGAACCTGCCAGCGCTCAAAAAGCAAGCGGGATAATATTTACATTAGTTTATTTGTTATGAAACTGTTATGAATTGCTCGTGCTGTCTTCTGAGCATGTATTGGAGTTTTCATTCACAAAGAGTGTTTTTTTTTGAGCAGGTCAAATTAAAGGTACAGTTCATATATCTGACTGCTTGTATTAAAGGACAAAATTGTATTACAAGTAATATATAAATATAAACATATTTATAGATTTTAATACAATTTTTTTTTGTGAGTGTTGTAAAGAAAAAAATCTAATCATGTATAGAAAGCATCGTCAATGCACCGTGATGCACCGAGATATCGAATTGAACCGAATCGATGGCATGATAATCGTAACCGAACCGAACCGTGAGACCAGTGTAGGTTCACACCCCTAATATATATATATATATATATATATATATATATATATATATATATATAGACACACACACAAATATATAGATAGCATTATTATTATACTCTAAAATTGTTTAGTTACAATTTATACAATTGTGTATAAATAAATCAATAAATAAAAAAATTTAAAAGTTATGTAATTTGGTGCTTAAATTATTAGCAATTTTTTGGTCCCCTTTGGAATATTTGTATATATCTTATCCATTCAATATTATAATATTCCAACAAACTGTGTATTTATATTCTTACAGCGTTTGCAAAGTGTGGTGTTGTTAGAAACCCATCAAATCCATACAGTTTAAAAAATGAAATTAAAAGCTCCTAACCTTAAAGCTTCTTCTACTTCTGTCTGTAATTCTTGACATTGTTAGATAGTAAATGCTAGTCGAAATGGCATAAATCTATCTCAAAATATGGTAACTTCTGTTCACATATTTATTTCAGTAATCTCCATAAACTGCAGCCTCTAGAGAAAGTAATGAATTGTACCTGCTGCATTTTCATGGAGTTCAAGGCAGTAGGAAGCGTTAAAGCAAAACACGGAATTAACTATGAAAGGAATGTGGAGGAAAACCAATGTTTTGCCCCTGAAGTGCCAATTAATCTTGTGGTTTCCTCTTGCAGAGTGGCTGATCCACAGTCTAGTTTCCTAGCGCAAGCTTTATGATGCACATTTATAGTAACATGTATTATGTTTAGCCCCTCTGCACACTTTAGGAGATTTTCCCTGTCTTTAATTTAAAATGAGGCTTTTCAAGCTGCACATTTATGAATTCCTCATCCGTCACAATATGTCAAACTCCAATATACCAACTCAAAATGCCTTATAATGCCTCTGTAATCTTCTTACAGATCGCCGTATTGAATATTTATGCATCAGACATTGTATTTAAGCAGTATATTGATGGAAATGTGATGGATTTCATTGCAGCTGCACATGAAACCAAACTATTTTGATTATGCCGAGGTGGATTAGAAGACTGAGATCAATACTTCATCACGTTAGTTAGAAGATTTCATTGTTGAACCTTAAATCTCTGAATAGCAGAAAAACTAATAGTGAACCAACCTTGAATGTGTTGATCAATGCAGCTGTGTTCTGAGTCTCGGCTCTGCATTTAAAGGAACACTACAGGGTTTTTTTGGAAATAGGCTCATTTTACAGCTTCTTTAGGAGGTGAGCAGGTGAGTTTTACCTTTGTTGAATCCATTCAGTCGATCTCGGGGTCTGGCGGGAGCACTTTTAGCTTAGCTTAGCATAGATAATGGAATCGGATTAGACCATTAGCATCTCACGTAAAAATGACAAGAGTTTGGATTTGTTTGCAGCTCTAGATGAGACCACACTTTTTTTTGATTATGCCGAGGTGGATTAGAAGGTTGAGATCAATACTTCATCACATTAGTTA
>LR812530.1:1949130-2059632 GCA_903798195.1 Danio kyathit | reverse complement strand
AGGAAAGTTCCTTGTAGGGTTTTGAGACTCTCTGTGTTTGATTTTCTTCTTTATGCCGTTGAACTGTTGTATAATGCAATATCACATGAGTAGCAATATGACTGTATATCATCACTGGTGGGACAATAAAGCACTCGGCCTGTGGTCTCGAGCCAACGCACGCCTCCCACCAGTGCCGTATTGCACTCTTACTCGTATGATATATACACACTACCTGTCAAACGTTTGGGGTCGGTAGAATTTTTTAATTTTTTAAGATAAGCTTCTCCTGCTCAACAAGGCTGCATTTATTTAATCAAAAATGCAGTACAAATTGTAAAATGTTATTGCACTATAAAATAACGGTTAAAAAGTTGTCTATAATTTAATTTAATTATTTATTTACAGATTAATAAATAACAAAAAGTACATGGAAAAAAAGACCCCAAACTTTAGTGTGCATATATATATATAATTTTTAATAACATTATTATTATTATTACTATATTTGTATACATTTGCAATTTCTACAAATATATATGTATATATATGTACAGTTGAAGTCAGAATTATTAGCCCCCCTGTTTATTTTTCCCCCAATTTCTGTTTAACGAAGAGCAGATTTTTCTAAAACACATTTCTAATCATAATAGTTTTAATAACTCATCTTTAATAACTGATTTATTTTATCTTTGCCATGATGACAGTAAATAATATTTGATTTCAAGATAATAGTACTTAGTTAAAGTGACATTTAAAGGCTTAACTAGGTTAATTAGGTTAACTAGGCAGGTTAGGGTAATTAGGCAAGTTATTGTATAACGATGGTTTGTTCTGGAGACTATCAAAAAAATATATAGCTTAAAGGGGCTAATAAATTTGACCTTAAAATGGATTTAAAAAAATTAAAAACTGCTTTTATTCTAGCCGAAATAAAACAAATAAGACTTTCTCCAGAAGAAAAAATATTATCAGACATACTGTGAAAATTTCCTTGCTCTGTTAAACATCATTTGGTAAATATTTAAAGAAGAAAAAAAAATTCAAAGGGGGGCTAATAATTCTGACTTCAACTTTATATGTATGTATTTTTTAAACAGCATAATTATATTATTATTAATAATAATAATAATAATAATAATAATAATAATAATAATTATTATTATTATTATTATTATTATTATTATTATTATTATTATTATTATTATTATTATAACTATTATTATTGATACTTAACATACACTTTATAAACATTGAAGCGGAGGCAAAATGAGACCCGCAAATGCAACACACACCCATGATACATTCTCTTTTAATGAGCAAGCACAGAATCACTTTGATTTTTTTTCCAGTTACACAAAAAATGATTCAACCCTTTTTGTTCTTGCAACAGAAAGAGTGATGATTTAGTTTTCAATAACCATTTAGCCTCGCTGACAAAACAGGCTTTTATTTATTTATTTTTATTCAGCAGCTGTGCCTTTAAGATTTCGGCTGCATGTGAAGACATTATTCGGTTGGTTACGGGTCATGTGTTTGCTGTCAGCTTTAATTTACTCTTTAACGGATGCAATATTCATTAACAGCCTCTCTGATTCTGAAAGACATGGTGTTTTTGTTCTGAGCAAGCTGATTATGTAAAACTGTTGAATATATTGCCCTTCCTCATGAGCATCTCTTCTCTGATTGGTGCTCAGAGACATGAGGGCGGGGTCAAGCTGTCAAATCACATCCATCCAATCAAGGTGTGGGAATAATGCTGGGCAATATGACTTTGTCTGTATAGTTTCTGTGTAAATCTCTCTGCACGAAAAAAAAAAAAAAAAGCACAGATGAATGTGAAAGAGGAGCAGGACTTTAAATTAATTAATTATCTATATTAATATACTAATATAACATTAAAAGAAGTGCAAACATTTTTTGTTGATAATTATTTTAAGTATTAATTTTGTTATTGTAATTATTCTAATTATAAATATTATTATTCTTTTTGTTAATAACATTATTAATATTATTCCAATTATCATTACCATTATCAATAATTTTCTAATATTTTAATAATAATAATAATAATAATAATAATAATAATAAGTATTATTATTATTATTATTATCATTATTATTATTATTAAGCAGTAAGCAAATTAAGAAACTGGCAAATGCATATTTAAAATAATAATACATTTAAAATCAATAATATCTTAATGATTATAATTATAATATTTACTTTATGTATATTAATATATTAAAACATCATTAAAACAGTTGTGCATATATTTTTGGAATGATGATAATGATGATGATGATGATCATGATGATCATCATCATCATATTAATAATAATAATAATAATAATAATAATAATAATAATAATAATAATAATTAAAAAAAAAATAATAATAATAATGATTATTATTATTATTATTATTATTAAGCAGTCAGCAAATAAAGTAAATGGCGAATGCATTTTTAAAATAATAAAATCAACAACATCTAAATAATAATAATTATTATAATAATCTTTTATATATTATATAAAATTAATTATGTATATTAATATATTGAAACATTATTAAAACAGCCAAGCATATATTTTTGGAATGATTATGATGATGATGACGATTATTATTATTATTAATATTATTACTAGTATCGTTATTATTTATTTATTATTATTATTTATTATTATTATTATTAATTATTATTTATTGTTATTGTTATTATTTTATTATTATTATTTTTTTATTAATATTTTTATCATTGTTATTATAGTTATTATTATTATTATTGTTATTATTATATTTATTATTAAACATTCAGAAAATGGGGTAAAAAACTGGCAAATGCATTATTTAAATAAATCAATAATTATAGTTAGTTGCAATGTTAATTCTCTATTTGCTGAATGCTTCCTCTATTATCTCTATCATTCAGGACTTTTTAGAAATACAATCCCTCCAGCTCATCAACTACTGAACCTTCAGCTAAAACACATGATGGCCAAAGGCAAAGGCAAGCCAGGGAAAACGTTGCTTTTATCCCTAAAGCATGATATTAAATGAAACTACATGAATGCATTATAATTTTAGGTGCACAGTAAAACTCAGTTGTGCTGGCGGGGCCCTTTCAGCACTAACAAACTCAAAGTCAACATGACATCAAACACGCCAATTCTGCTTTGCTGGATTTATTAGAAACGCTTTACCTTTGTGCCCCATTTTTTGATTTATTTTTGTATTCTGTAGAAAATTCCCCCTTCATTAAAATCTCTGCTCAGTCTGGTGTTTACTGTGATGAGGGTGGGCTAAAGCTGTCATTCATCTGAGATCCACCAATAGCAAACCACAACCATTAAACTCCGCCTACATTCAGTTCTTAAAGGAACACCCCACTTTTCTTTTTGGAAATAGGCTCGTTTTACAACTGCCTTAGAGTTAAATAGTTGAGCTATACCATATTTTAATTATTTTATTTCATCATGGATATATATATATATATATATATGAACAATATCACATGAGTAGCAATGCAATATGGCTGTATATCAGCCCTGGTGGGAGGCGTGCGTTGGCACAAAGCCACAGACCGAGTGCCTTAGCGTCCCACCAGTGCTGATATACAGCCATATGGCACTGCTATGAGTGTTTGCTATGAGACATTGCGTTTATACAACAGTTTGATGGAACAATCGTGTATATAAAAAAAGAAAAATCAAACTACTTTCTTCCGTCATTCATTCACATCTGCAGCTGACGTCAAAACAGCAGAAGCCGTTACTAATTCACCAACAAACTATATATCTATGAAGTCTGCAATTTAAGCATTGAAAAAGGTAATCTGATCTGAGCTTCACATTAAAGGAGCTCTATTAACCGTACAACAGCATCAGATTGAGCATGTAATTAATGTATATGTTAATGTGAAAGAGGAATGGCAAACATCTTCACTCATAAACACACACGTCTCTCTCTGTCTCTGAAAGAGTCTGATGGATGAGGTGTACAGAGACGGAAAAAAACACCCAGAAAAAAAAAAATAAAAAATCACACAAGAATAAGCAGCATATGAAGCCTCTACATATTTAATGCACTCAAAATGCATTTTAAATAACTGCAAAATACGTTTTTTTCATTTATTGGTAAACAGTGTAATATATTTAAACCAACCCAGGCTTATTATTGATACGCACCACTATATACATTTTTGGAGAGCGCCAGATATGTCCCAGGAGCTACATTTTATTGTAGTTTTTGTTTTCGCAAATCCACCAAAGGCCACTGTGTACGCTTTTTCAGATCTCAAATTTCTCTCGCGAGTGTCATTCGCGGCTGCTGTTCTCGAGTAAATCCACCAGAGGCCGCTGTCGACTGACTGACCGACCAACCAATACCCCCACCCACCCCCTTCCCTAAACCCAACCGATAGTGTTTTCAAACGCACCGATTGACCCGCCCACCCACTTTCCTAAACCCAACCAACAGTGTTCAAAAGAAATCCAGAAAAAAAGCCCTCGCCTGATTTTTACCACGTTTTCAGATCTTACCACATTCTCCCCGTTATTACGTAATTACGTACTGTATATACATGGACGGCTTTCCCGTTATAATATATATATATATATATATATATATATATTATAACGGGAAAGCCGTCCATATGGAGGTAAGCGGTCAGCGGGTAGCGTGAAAAGAAACAGAAGCCGTCAGCGGTGTTATACCGCCCCCTAGCGTTCGTTTTAAAGTCTAAATGCAGCCAGATGTAGCTCTGGCTACATAATTCACGCTCTCGAGAAATGTATACGGGGGTACATAATCACAATGTGCCTGTAATTATTTAAACAATCAAACAAGATTAGATCCCAACAGTACATCGTGTGTTATCTTCAACCTTCTGGTGGTCCTCAGTCATTTTGAAGTAAAAAAAATATATAAAATTTTTTTTTTGTACAGTTCTATATGATTTATGTCATCAAAACTTTCTACATGTGACCACAGTACAGTAATCCTTAATAATGTCTTCAAATCGAAATGAAAATATGAAAATACTATTAATTATTATAAAATCTATTAAAATAATTATATAGCTACAAAATATATACTTTATAGATATAACAACAACAACAAATATATATATATAATTAATATATATATAATAATATTATATTATATTAATTATATTGTATTATATTATAATAATATTATATTATATTAATTATATTGTATTATATTATAATAATATTACATTATATTAATTATATTATATTATATTAGTTGTATTATATTTTATATTATATTATATTATATTAATTATATTATATTAATTATATTATATTATATTATATTAATTATATTAATTATATTATATTATATTATATTATATTATTTATATTATATTATATGTTATTAATTATATTATATTATATTATATTATATTATATTATATTATATTATATTAATTGTATTATATTATATTATATTATATTATATTATATTATATTATATTATATTAATTGTATTATATTAATTATATTATATTATATTATATTATATTATATTATATTATATTAATTGTATTATATTAATTATATTATATTATATTATATTATATTAATTGTATTATATTAATTATATTATATTATATTATATTATATTATATTATATTATATTATATTAATTGTATTATATTAATTATATTATATTATAGTATATTATATTAATTGTATTATATTAATTTTATTATATTATATTATATTATATTAATTGTATTATATTAATTTTATTATATTATATTATATTATATTATATTATATTATATTATATTAATTATATTATATTATATTATATTATATTAATTGTATTATATTAATTTTATTATATTATATTATATTATATTATATTATATTATATTATATTATATTATATTAATTGTATTATATTAATTATATTATATTATATTATATTATATTATATTATATTATATTATATTATATTATATTATATTATATTATATTATATTATATTATATTATAAACGTTTTGGTAACTGTAGATATTTTTATATAGAATAAAAAAATTGTCTAATACCATGAAAGTACAAAATATTAAAGAATAAATATCAATATAGTTCATTTAATGTTTTCATTTCTTTTTATGCATCTGTTAGAACTGCAAAGGATCACAAATTTGACCCCCAAGTGAGAAACACCAGAGGATTAAAGATGTTAAATGATCTGCCAAAGTATTATGAAATGTATTTGCATGTACTTTAGAGTAAATACAACAGATTACAATGTGCTATTACGAATACCTTCATGACACAATGCACATATAAAGGCTTCATAAATTCCATCTATAGGTTCCTTGATTTATTCCTGATCTGAAACAAATCAAGTGGCACAGATTTGAGATTTAAAGGTTAGCAAGCAGGAGCACACCAGAGGAAGCAGAAGAGAAGCTCTGATTTACTTAGAATGATTTATCAGATTGTATGCAAATCTGTATACAGTGGGGGTTATAAGTATTGAACATATCAACATTTTTCTTAGAAAATGACTTGATTATTTTCCTCAGATGTTCGTCACAACCAAAGAAATCCAAATATGAAAGAAAACAAATCTAATTAGTTTACAAATGAAGTTATGGTAATAAAATTAAATGATGCAGGGAAAAAGTATTGAACACATGAAGAAAGGAAGGTGAATTCCGGCAGTGAAAGCCCAGACAGCAGCTGAAATCTCTCAGTAGTTCTTCAGCAACCCTCTGCCCTTCCTCAGTGTAAATGAATATCAGCTGCTTCAGTCCAACATCTACATTAGCAGGAGGATGAAGATGAAATCAGGGTGGACATTTCAGCAAGACAATGATCCAAAACACAGTCAAAGAGACTCTCAAATGCTTTCAGAGAAAGAAAATCAAATTGTGGAATGGCCTAGCCAATCACCTGATCCGAATTCAATAGAAAATACAAAATAAAGCTCAGATTTAATAGACGAGACCCACAGAAACATCAAGAATTTTGACACTCTGTTAAAGAGTTCAGCGCTTTCTCCTTCTGTCGTTCCATTCTTATTACACAGAACTTATTTTTCAGATTGTTTTGTTTTATTTTTGTTCGTATTGTTTGGGTTTTTACCAAAATCTGCTTTAATTCCATCTCAACAGCTCCTGTAGAAATATTATTTGCAGGAAAAAACATGACAATGTGTTCAATACTTATTTCCCCCGCTGTATGTGAAGCTGGATGTAAAGGCAGATTGTCAAGCAGCAGACAGAGAGAAAGAGAGAGAGAAAGAGAGAGAGAGATTGCAGAGTGATGTGATCTGCACTGAAAGTAGAGATGCAGACAGAGTCAGATCACCTCCAGCGTCTGTTTTCTTGCCTTCATTTCATACTGCAGAACTCACTCACTCTCTCTCTCTCTCTCTCTCTCTCTCTCTCAATTCAATTCAATAGTTGCTTTATTGGCATGACAAATTTTACAAACGTATTGCCAAAGCATTTATAAAGTTTACATAAAAAAGTAACATGCATATATAATTAAAAAAAAACAGCACACAATATAGTAGTAGTAAAAAAAAAAAAAGAATAAAATAATAATTATATATATTAATAATAATCTGAATATATATATTATAATTAAATAAAATATAAATAATATATCATATTATTCAATATATCATATTTATGGTGGCTTGAGAAAATCATAACTTTCCGCCAGACTGTCATACAGACTTAAGTTTACGCTCATTTAACTCAGACTACCAATCTGCCAATCACTGATGACCTTTTAACTTACTAGCCACACCCTAGCAACCACTTACGCCACCCTAGCAACTGTCCCATAGACTTCTATTGTAAAATAAAAATTAACAAACTGCCATTGACTTTACATTGGACATAGTAACAACATACCAATTCATACTAACAATATACTACTCCATACCAGAAACATACTAATCATACTAGCAACATGCTAATTCATACATAAACATACTAGCAACATGCTAATTTATACTAACAATATACTAATCCATAATGGAAACATACTAACAAACATACTAATCATACTAGCAAACATGCTAATTCATACTAAATTCATGCTAGCAGCATGCTAGTTTACACTAGAAACATGCTAGTGACATGCTAAATCATACTCAATGCTAACGACATGCTAATTTATGCTAGAAACATGGTAATTTATGTTAGCAGCTGCCTAGCAACCACTCAGAACACCTTAACAAGCACCTAGCAACATCTTTTTAACCATCTAGAACACCCTAGCAACCGCCTAGCAATCACCCAGAACACCTTAGCAATGGTCTAGCAACGCCTTAGTAATGACTTAGAACACCCTGGCAACGCCTTAACAACCGCCTAGCAGCCACTCAGAACACCTTAGCAACTGCCTAGCAATGCCTTAGCAACCATTCAGAACACCATAGCAACTGCCCAGCAACACCTTATCAACCACTCAGAAGATCCTAGCCCCGGCCTAGCAAACATACAAAACACCCTAGCAACCACCTAGCAACAGCTTAGCAACGACCTAGAACATCTTAGCAACCACCTAGCAGCCAATCAGAACATCTTAGCAACTGCCTAACAACGCCTTAGCAACCACTCAAAACACCCTAGCAACCACCTAGCAATGCCTTAGCAACCACCTAGCAACCACTCAGAACACCTTAGCAACTGCCTAGCAACAACTCAGAACACCCTAGCAACCACCTAGCAACGTCTTAGCAACCACCTATCAATGCCTTTGCAACGACCTAACAGCCACTCAGAACACCTTAGCAACCACCTAGCAATGCCTTTGCAACGACCTAACAACCACTCAGAACACCTTAGCAACCGCCTAGCAATGCCTTAGCAACCACTCAGAACACCCTAGCAACCACCTAGCAATGCCTTAGCAACCACCTAGCAACCACTCAGAACACCTTAGCAACTGCCTAGCAACAACTCAGAACACCCTAGCAACCACCTAGCAACGTCTTAGCAACCACCTATCAATGCCTTTGCAACGACCTAACAGCCACTCAGAACACCTTAGCAACCACCTAGCAATGCCTTTGCAACGACCTAACAACCACTCAGAACACCTTAGCAACCGCCTAGCAATGCCTTAGCAACCACTCAGAACACCCTAGCAACACCTTAGCGACCACCTAGAGCAGCCTAGCAACACCTTAGCAATCACTCTCTCTCTCTCTCTCTCTCTCTCTCTCTCTCTCTCTCTCTCTCTCTCTCTCTCTCTCTCTCTCTCTCTCTCTCTCTCTCTCTCTCTCTCTCTCCCTCTCCCTCTCCCTCTCCCTTTCCATGCAGTTCATTGTACAAATCACCAACACAAAACAATTTAAAGATGCCTATGATTTGAAATGCATACATTTGCGTTATCTATCTGTCTCCATATGGACAATTTTTCTGGCTCACTCTCTCACACACACATGCGGCATACACACCAGCAAATCCAGCAGCATTCCTTTTTTCCCATGTATTACTCTGTATTCTTCATGTTACTTTGACTAACACTGACAATGGCAGGCTGTGATGTCAAGTAATATCCTATATATTATACACAGCAGTTCTGTCTGGTTCTCAAAGCTGATTGGCTGATAGCCGTGTGATATTCTGCAATAACAGCACTCGTGCAGCCTCCTCACTCTTCTTTATTACTCCACCCACATACAGTGACAGCAGATCAATAAGCGCAGAACAAACAAAGGCCGCCTTTTAATAATAAGTGTTTTACGCAATATCCACCAGGTGGCGCAAGGAAGAACCGCTTTTCCATTGTTGGGCCAGTGCGAGCGAATGCCCCCCAAATCAAACAACCCGCCCAGGGCTGCGTTTCCAAAAACCAACTATGGTCTCAAGTTCCATCGTTATAAACAGTTTATCTAGAGCTGTAGTTAGAAGCATAGTTCCTGGCTGTGTTCTATTCCCAGTTATCCCCCCTATGCCCTATTCCTTTCGAACTCTCCAACATTTAAACTCTGAATGATTTTTAAAAATTAAAGCATTAAAGTCATCTCTCTTAGGTGTAATTTGCTTCCAAAGTATTTTTACAGTTCAGTTTTAGCGATCTTACAATTGCGCTCCCTTCATAGTGCACTAAAATCATAGTATTATCCCAATAGCTTACATAATATTTCAAAACTCTTGTTTATTGTTTTTTTTAGAAAATAACTAAATTCTTTTTTATTAGTAATTGTGATAATTCTTTTTTATTATTTAATTCTTTTTAAATAGTTATTAAAACTATTATGATTAGAAATGTGTTGAAAAAATCTTCTCTCCGTTAAACAGAAATTGGGAAAACAAAAAATAAACAGGGGGGCTAATAATTCTGACTTCAACTATATATATAAATATATATATATATATAAATATATATATATATATATATATATATATATATATATATATATATATATATATATATATATATATATATATATATATATATATATATATATATATTAGAGATGCGCGGATCAGCTCAAATGTCACCCGAATCCGCTCCTTCATTCTAATCATCCACCCGCCACCCGCCCGCACATATTATTTTATCTGATATATATATCCGCACCCGACCCGCACCCGATCGACACTTTAATAATAGAGTGGAGGAACTATGACGTCACCTTGTAGGCCAATCGGCTGCTAGCATAAAACTGGTTCCCTCGATAAAATCTCTATAGGATTTTCCCATAGGCTTTTCGAAGATTGCAAATAATAAGCTCTGTGTTTAAACACTGTTCATTACACTTATACGTTTTGTCCAACCGGATAATCCTCACACGAAAATACAACTTTGAGCACTTTTGGATCTTAAATGCAAACGCAAGAATGGAAAAGCTAACATTAGGCTATAAACGGACTACAGCGCCTGGGGCGCTCGCCTGTGACGTCAGCACCACCCTGCTACAGACAACTCTTCAAGCTTATTTTTTTTTAGAAATTTGGTCCATGACAAAGATTTACTCTCGGTTTATCATATTATAATCCACGCTAAATATTATAAACACATGAATACACAAAAACACATATACCTACGTGCCTTTTGGTAAGTTTTTTACGAGGGAAATACATTTTGTTTTGCTTTACGGTTGTTGTAAAAGTTTTAAAACTGTACATATAAATGAGCCTACATAGTATTATCATAAGACATGTTTAAATAAGTGTATCGCTCGCGTGCATACAGCCCGCTTAGTACCAGACGACAGAAATGAGGCGTGAGGGACAAGTCTATCAAATGCCTGCTGTTATGGACACAGAACAACATTCAATATTTTTTTTTTGTCACGAAGTACAGCGAAAAGCAGCCCTTACAGTCACATATGCTATACATTTTAAGGAGTGTAAATATTGCCGTTATGACAGAGTTAAACGTGTTCAGATGAAGAAAAAGCCGACGAAAAATCCTTTGATCAAATAACAATTAATATGAATGTATTTTTACACATTTATTCACACGTTTGCATTACTGAGAGCAGGAAAGAGACAGGCTGCACTGATAAGCAGTATCCCCATAATATCGTTTAATTAAAATAAATGACCAACAAATGAATCTGTCTTGACAGTCTTTACAAGTGAAGGCATTATCTACACAATATCCCGCTTAGAGAAATATTACAAACAATAAAATACTATTCATGAAAATACTTAAATAACAGACAAATCCAGATGCCCAACACAAGCAAGCTGCGTTCCAGACCAGTTCAGCTCGATGACGTACAATGTCTCCGACACCGCCTGTAGTCCCGATTAGCACATTGATAGCAACCGTCTTTTTAAAGAAGCATAACCGATTTAAAAAATCAAGAGTGTGCTGTAACTGATGTGTTTTATGTCGTAGAATAAAACGTGAAAGTATCTTGAGTTTGTGTTAGCCACGAACCTTATTTAAGCGATTTAACTGAAATACCATTAAAAAAACCCATTGACTTTGGGACGAGGGAACCGGAAGTGCTAAAATGCTAACTCGCTTCCGGGTTTTTGCATACAAATTGACGTCATAGTTCCCTCACTCTATTCTAATCCCTTGTTTTAAGCATGATGATAGGTCTTACTTTCTCCGCAATGTCCGGCGGCAGAGTAACAGCTTGTTAATTCATGCTCGAGCAAATGATGAGACGGATAAAAGTACTCGATGCATGCCCTTCTTTTACTTATTTCAGTGTTTTCAGGTTCACAGTGCAAAACAGCTCCCGGGTGGAATTACTGAAGTAAACATAAAACAAAACTGGATTAAAACTTTCTCCCTCTAATTCACCGCACGCACAGCACACAGCGAGAGCTCACGTCACACAGCATGCGTGTCGAACTACACTACCCACAATGCCCCTCGCTATGTACTACAACTCCCGTAAAAGCAGTCCTAAAGCGGCCACACTATTTCCCCTCTCCAGCAACATAGGTCAATGTGGATCGTTCGTTATTAACAGCAGATTCAGCTTTTACATATACAGGAAAAAGAACAAAAACGGTGTCCCTTCAGCCTAAACAGCAGCTATGTTGTGTGTACTTGGCCCTTTTCTTAACACTGTGCATCTACTGTGCCTGGATTCGGGCGATTCCGCCTCGCCTCCAAAACACGGCTGGCTGCACTAAATGAGTGTTCGCGCGCACCGCTTGTTGCAGGAATGCACAAGCTTCTCCTTGCTAGGTGCTGCAGTCGTGTAAATAAGCGATCTTGTTTCTCCCAGAACGATAGCAGATTTCCCTGATGACTCCTCTAACTGAAGTTAGCACAGTATTGTTGCACTTCATCCATTATTTTGGGCGTCTCATCTTCACATTTTGCGAAGTCCACTCTCTGCTTTTTTGCTGGTCAACTGCTATGACCCGCGACCCACATGCAATTAATCATAATGTATTATTTTATTACCCGACCGACCCGCGGATTATCCGCAGCGCCCGCGGATTTAACTGCCATCCGTGCATCACTAATATATATATATATATATATATATATAAATAGTTGAAGTCAGAATTATTAGCCCTCCTGCATATTTTTCCCCCAATTTCTGTTTAACGGAGAGCAGATTTCTTCAACACATTTCTAATCATAATAGTTTTAATAACTCATCTCTAATAACTGAGTTATTTTATCTTTGCCATGATGACAGTAAATAATATTAGACTAGATATTTGACTAGTATTCATCTTAAAGTGACATTTAAAGGCTTAAATTTAAATCCGTTATTGAAAAAAAAAAATAAATAAATTACAAACTACAAAATCTCAACAAAATCTCATATTTTTTTATGTTTCTCTTGATTCTTTCTGTTTAAAAAATTTAATTTAATATTTTCCCCAACATGTTAATTTGTGTGCATTATTATTTTGACTGTGATCAGTTTTTCTACTTCATAAGTTTTGTCTTTTCTGCTTATTCTAATGAAGTCTGAATTATTCACCCTCCTGTATATTTTCCCCCAATTTCTGTTTAACAGAGAGAAGATTTAGTTTCAACACATTTCTCATCATAATAGTTTTAATAACTCATTTCTAATAACTGATTTATTTTATCTTCGCCATGATGACAGCACATTAGACTAGATATTTGACTAGTACTCAGCTTAAAGTGACATTTAAAGGCTTAACTAGGGTAATTAGGTTAAATTTAGGGTAATTAGGCAAGTCATTGTATAACAGTGGTTTGTTCTGGAGACAATCCAAAACTAATATTGCTTAAGGGGGCTAATAATATTGACCATAAAATGACTTAAAAAAAATTAAGAACTGCTTCTATTCTAGCCGAAATAAAAGAAATAAGACTTTCTCCAGAAGAAAAAATATTATAGGAAATACTGTGAAAAATTCCTGAATCTGTTAAACATCATTTGGGAAATATTTGAAAAAGCAGAGGAGGGCGAATAGTTTTCCCCTTAACTGTACATATATACCTCTCCTTCTCCTACTGCTGAAAAAGCTCGATATATAAGCAATATTTTGATCTAATAATCTGATTATATGCCTCTGCTCCTCCGCTCACTCAGCATGTGCTGTATTCACACTCGTTTAGCTCTGTTAATTAGAGGAAATTAAGCTGCACACGCACTTAACAATCATCTCCAGGCCGCTTCTTCTGTATAAAGAAAGTTCATCAGATTCAGGCGTTTTTATTTGAGTTAATGATGTACATTTCTTCTGGGAAATCTAAGTAAAAATACTGTTATGGTTAATGGGTTGAGTGAAGAACGGTCATTTCAGTTTCTGCTTGCTGGATTATGCAGAGGATAATAAAAAAGACTCAATACTGAGAAAAGCCTGGTTTTATGCAAAATTGGCACTGAATATTTTATTTTGAGGACAAAAGATCTGTGTTGCTGGTTAACAATAAATTCAGCCCTGAATAAACTAAAATAAAATAAAATAAATTATTGATGGTAATAATAATAATAACAACATCAATAGTTATTATTATATTTAAAAATATATATATAAATATATTGCTATAAAATCAAATAAATTAAATTAAACAAAAAAAACTCAAATTTAAAAAAAAGTGATTAAATTAAATAAAAAATGTAATTAAATTAAATAAAAAAAATGGAAATGAAATAAATTGAAATAAAATTTTAACTTAACATTTAGCAGTGCTGTGTAAAAAAAGTTCTAAAACAATACTAAACAATCACTAAAACAAAAAAGTATTATTAATGATGGTAATAATAATAACAACATCTATAATAATTATTATATACAAAATAACTATAATGCTATAAAATATAAAATAAAATAAATATTGGGGCAAACATTTAACAGTGGTGTGTAAAAAACGATATATAATTTTTTAAAAATTATTATTAATGATGACAATAATAACAACATCATCTATAATTATTATGATATACAGAAAACTATATTGCTTTAAAAAATAAAATAAAATAAAATAAAACAAAACAAAACATAAAATAAAATAAAACAAAACAAAAAATAAAATAAAATAAAATAAAATAAAATAAAATAAAATAAAATAAAACAAAAAATAAAATAAAATAAAATAAAACAAAAAATAAAATAAAATAAAATAAAACAAAACAAAAAATAAAATAAAATAAAATAAAATATTAGATATTGGAAAAACATTAAGCAGTGGGGTGTAAAAAAAGTCATAAAACACTAAATTATTTAAAAAGGTATTAATAATGAAGTGAATAATAATAACATCTATAATAATTATTATTATATACAAAAAAACTATAATGCTATACAATATGAAATAAAATTAAATAAATATTGAGGCAAACATTTAACAGTGGTGTGTAAAAAACGATATATAATTTAAAAAAAAATTATTAATGATGACAATAATAACAAGAACATCTATAATTATTATGATATACAGAAAACTATATTGCTTTAAAAAAATAAAATAAAATAAAATAAAACAAAATAAAATAAAATAAAATAAAATAAAATAAAATAAAATAAAATAAAATTAAATTAAATTAAATTAAATTAAATTAAATTACAATCAATTAAATATTAGATATTGGGAAAAACATTAAGCAGTGGGTTGTAAAACAAGTCATAAAACACTAAATTATTTAAAAAGGTATTATTAATGAAGTGAATAATAATAACATCTATAATAATTATTATTATATACAAAAAAAGATATTTCTATAAAATAAAATAAAAATATTGGGGCAAACAAATGAAAATTATTAAATTAATAAAATTACTAAATTACAATTTTTTTTTATTAATTATGGTAATAATAATAACATCTATAATAATTATTATATACAAAAAAAAATAAAATAAAATAAAATAAAATAAAATAAAATAATCCCACAATTGAATGCCACATTGCAAAACAAAAAAGTACATCATTATTAAAAAAAGTAAAAGGCTTTTCTTAGATGGCAGCAGCAGTTTTTTATCTCCTTTTCTGTTTTGTTCTAAATATCACCTAAATCTCCTTGGTAAACTGTGAGCGTTACATCACAATATTTCCATGAATATTGCATTAAGCAGTGCTTGAGATAAGCGTATGATCCTCCTGTGCTCCATTCAGATCAAAGCAATTGACAGAGAGCCACCAGCAGCCCTCAGTAGTGCACACTAGAGAGAAGAACGGATCACTATAAAGAACAGCACACACTCGTTTAACTGCTACTACACAAAAACCTCTGTCAGTATGAAGAGGAGACGAGAAGTCCACCGTCATGCACACACTATGATAACCGCCTGTGGCTATGCTAATTCATGAAATTTAAGTATAAATCGATTCTGTCTTCATTTACTCAAACATAAACCCATTCAATTTTTGCTCATCTTCTAAACACTAATGAACATCAGCTGTTGTTAGTAATAATCTCAAAATCTTTGTCAGTGTAATAATGTTTTCAGGCTTTAAAATAGTTTCAATAAATCACTATTATTTGAGAGCATCATGGAATAAATGTTTATATAAGCTTTCATATGTATTTTAATAATCAATATAAATAAATAAATTAAAATAAAGTTGGGGCAAACATTTAGCAGTGATGGGTAAAAAAAATACCTAAAACACTGAATCAGTAAAAATGTATAAATATTAATGTTAATAATAATGTTAATAATAATAATAACAATAATAATAATAACAATAATAATAATAGGGTGACGCAGTGGCACAATAGGTAGTGCTGTCGCCTCACAGCAAGAAGGTCGCTGGTTCGAGCCTCGGCTGGGTCAGTTGGCATTTCTGTGTGGAGTTTGCATGTTCTCCCTGCGTTCACGTGGGTTTCCTCCGGGTGCTCCGGTTTCCCCCACAGTCCAAAGACATGCAGTACAGGTGAATTGGGTAGGCTAAATTGTCCGTAGTGTATGAGTGTGAATGTGTGTGTGGATGTTTCCCAGAGATGGGTTGCAGCTGGAACGGCATCTGCTGCATTAAACATGTGCTGGATAAGTTGGCGGTTCATCCCGCTGTGGCGACCCCAGATTAATAAAGAGACTAAGCCGAAAAGAAAATGAATGGAGTAATAATAATAATAATAATAATAATAATAATAATAATAATAATAATAATAATGATTATATACAAAAAACTTTATTATTTCAGACACATATAGTGCATCTAGCAAAAAAATAAATAATAAAATAAAATAAAATAAAATAAAATAAAATAAAATAAAATAAGGCAACCCAGTGGCGCAGTAGGTAGTGCTGTTGCCTCACAGCAAAAACGTCGCTGGGTCGCAGGTTCGAACCTCGGCTGGGCTGGGTCAGTTGGCGTTTCTGTGTGGAGTTTGCATGTTCTCCCTGGGTTCGCGTGGGTTTCCTTCGGGTGCTCCGGTTTCCCCCACAGTCCAAAGACATGCAGTACAGGTGAATTGGGTAAGCTAAATTGTCCATAGTGTATGAGTGTGAATGTGTGTGTGGAAGTTCCCAGAGATAGGTTGCGGCTGGAAGGGCATCCGCTGCGTAAAATCGTGCTGGATAAGTTGGCGGTTCATTCCGCTGTGGCGACCCCGCAAGGGACAAAGCCGACAAGAAAATGAATGAATGAATGAATGAAAATAAAATAAAATAAAATAAAATAAAATAAAATAAAATAAAATAAAATAAAATAAAATAAAATAAAATAAAATAAAATAAAATAAAATAAAATTAAACGTTGGGACAAACATTTAGCAGTGTTGAGTAAAAAATGTCCTAAAACACTGAATTACTAAAATAATAATAATGATGGTATTGATAATAATAATAGTAATATTGATTATATACAAAATGTAAATACAATATGTCAGACATATATAGTGCCATGGGCAAAAAACCCCCAAAAAAAACACATATATATAAATATATATATTTGAAGTCAGAATTATTAGCCCCCCTGAATTATTAGACCGCTTGTTTATTTTTTCCCCAATTTCTGTTTAACAGAGAGAAGATTTCTTCAACACATTTCTAATCATAATAGTTTTAATAACTCATCTCTAATAACTGATTTATTTTATCTTTGCCATGATGACAGTAAATAATATTTGACTAGATATTCTTCAAGACACTTCTATACAGCTTAAAGTGACATTTAAAGGCTTAACTAGGTTAATTAGGTTAACTAGGCAGGTTAGGGGAATTATTAAATTATTAAAAAAAAGTTACTGTATAATGATGGTTTGTTCTGTAGACTATTGAAAAAAAATGCTTAAATGGGCTAATAATTTTGACCTTAAAATGGTGTTTAAAAAATTAAAAACTGCTTTTATTCTAGCCGAAATAAAACAAATAAAACTTTATCCAGAAGAAAAAATATTTTCAGACATACTGTGAACATTTCCTTGCTCATTTACACATAATTTGGAAAATATTAAAAAAAGAAGAAAAAAATTCAAAGTGGGCTAATAATTCTGACTTCAACTATATATATATATATAAACAAATGAATAAGTAAATATATAAATAAATGTACAATTTTTGTAGTGTAAAATTTGAAAATAAACATCTCACCACAGGTGTCAGTGATGTTTAAAACTTCCCCTAAATACAATAGTTTAGACTCTAAGGGCGCTATTTTAATGATCTAGGCGCAAAGTCTAAAGCTCATGGCGTAAAAGCATAAAGGCTGTGTCTGAATCCACTTTTGCTATTTGAAGGATGGCAAAAACTGCTCTGTGCCCCGGCGCATGGTCTAACAGGGCTGTGCTTATTCTCTTAATGAGTTCTGGGCGTGTTTTAAGCATAACGTGCATTAAACCAATCAGAGTCTCGTCTCACATTCCCTTTAAGAGTCAGTTGCGTCGCTCCATGGTGCATTCGCTATTTACATGGTGGACTTTGTAAGCGTAAAAACTGAACAGATCGTCATGAATAAACTAAGAAAGCCCCCCGAGGTGAAGAAGGCATGGAGGCAGTGGTTTTCATATTAAGGGTTGCGCTGGTCTGAAAATAGCAACAAATCACGCCAAACACGTCTTGCGCTTTACTGCGTTGGGTGTATGATAGGGCACTAAGCTTTTAAAGCATAATCAGAAAGGAAAGAAGCAGAAAATCCCCTCCAGAAAGCCCAGAAAAGTGATGAGGAGAGTGCAGTAAACCCGAACACCGCAGCAGAGAGAAAGCATCTTCTGTACGTGTGTGTGTGTTTGACAGTGAGCAGAGACTGTGGTCTGGAGAAGAAGATCTTGCCTGACTGGAGTCCAGCTCTACCTATCCTGATGGACATCTCATCTTCTTCTTCTTCTTCTATACTCAGTCCCACCAGCGAGCTCTTCTTCTTCTCTTTGTTCAGTTTGACGTCTGACGGCAGAGCCAGAGACATTTGAGGGTCCGACCCCACGCCCTGAATCAAAAAAACACACACAGATTATCAAAACACACTCAGATTAAAAACACACACTTAGATTTAAAACACACACACATAGATTGTCAACACTTCTGAGCCATAAAGAGATTACAATTAAAATTAAAGAGATTTAAATGTTGCTTTGTAAAATTTAAATCAATATAATAATGATAATATAATTAATACTAGTAAGAATAATATTAAAATAATACAAAAAAGCAAATAATAAATAAATAAATGCACATATATATAAGCAGTATTTTAATTTCTCTAACTTTCATCAATTTTAATTTTAACGAGTCAGAAGTTATACACACACACACACACACACTCACTCACTCACTCACTCACTCACACACATATATATATATATATATATATACCCTAACCCTAACTTTAAAAATTTATATTTTAATCACTTCTGTAATTATGCTTTTTAAATTAATCAAGTAATGATATTTTTTCTTTTCATAATTATTGGATATAATCATTGATGATGGATGGATGGATTATACATGGGTACATAACTAACTAACTAAAATAAAATCTTATTACACAAAAGTATAATTAATAATTAAATGAATAAATGAATAATTTCATTAAATTATAAATAAATTATTAAATAAATACATACATTGGTAAAAGCATAATTTAAATAATTAATTAAATAATTGCAAAAACAATTTATTAATTTATTAAATAATCAAATGGATGGATGGATGGATGGATGGATGGATGAATGAAGAGATAGATGGGTGGGTGAATGGATGGAGGGAGGGATGGATGAATGAATGAATGGATGGATGGATGGATGGATGGGTCAATTGGTGGATGGATGGTTGCATGGATAGATGGATGAATGGATGGATGGATGGTTGGATGTATGGGTAATGGACAGCTGGATGGATGATGGATGGAAAGTTGCGTGGGTGGAGGGATAGGTGGATGGATGAATAGTTGCGTTGATGGATGGATGGATGGATGGATGGATGAATGGATGGATGGATGGATGGATAGGTGGATGGATGGATGGATGGATGGGTGGATAAGTAGACGGATGGATGGATGGGTGATGGATGGATGGATCGGTAATGGATGGATGGATGGATAGATGGATGGATGGGTGATGGATGGATGGATCGGTAATGGATGGATGGATGGATGGATAGATGGATGGATGGGTGGATAAAAAGGTGGATGGGTGGTTGGTTGGATGGATGGGTGAATTGGTGGATGGATGGATGGATGGATGGTTGAATGGGTATTGGATAGATGGATGGATGGATAGTTGCATGGATGGATGGATGAATGAGTGGATGGATGGAAGGTTGCATGCATGGATGGATGGATGGATAGATGAATGAGTGGATGGATGGTTGCATAGATGGATGGATGAATGAATGGGTGAATGAGTGTATGGATGGATGGATGGATGGTTGCATGAATGGGTGAATGAGTGTATGGATGGATGGATGGATGGATGAATGGGTGAATGAGTGTATGAATGGATGGATGGATGGTTGCATGGATGGATGGATGGATAGATGAATGAGTGGATGGATGGTTGCATAGATGAATGGATGGATGGATGAATGGGTGAATGAGTATATGGATGGATGGTTGCATGGATGGTTGGATGGATGGATGAATGAATGAATGGGTGAATGAGTGTATGGATGGATGGATGGTTGCATGGATGGATGGATGAATGAATGGGTGAATGAGTGTATGGACGGATGGATGGATGGTTGCATGGATGGATGGATGGATGGATGGGTGAATGAGTGTATGGACGGATGGATGGATGGTTGCATGGATGGATATGCAGATAGATCTGAAGACAAACCTAAAACAAAACCTGCATTATCTTGCGTACACAGATACACAACTAAGGGAATGTGATGTTGGAAACAGTGAACTGATTGATGAAAATATGACGTTGCCCCGGGCGATGGTCAATATTCAGAAATGACCGACTGACCAATCACATACGAGTATTCCAGACGAGAGCCACATAACGGCAGGAAACAATCAATTGCTCTGCCTCTGCATTTAACATGAATAAACTATTAGACCAGATCTAAAAAGCCCATTTCTGACGTGCTCCATCACACACACGGTCTTTCAGAAAGCCTCGCAACGTGTGTTTTATATATCACCGGCGCCAGTATCTGACACCATTTATCTGGATGTCAACTGAGAAAATATCCACCTACGCAAACAAAAGTGCCAATGGGGCTTCAGTGGCTGATATCGACCTATATATTTGACTTTCTTCAACAACAACAAAAAAAACAGATTAGCTTTTGAGAACAGAAGCGCGCTGAAATTGCAAGCATCCATTTGAGGGCTGCCATTAGTAAAGCACCTCGGGCTGTTGAGTTCTCTCTGAATAAGTAAAGGAGTGAAGAGAGATGTGGCATTAAATCACAGCAGCTCTGGGAAAAATCTACTGACAAACAAAAACAGATGAAAACCACTGCTCTGGACACTCACAACAAACCTGTTAATATGCTAAGCAGATACAACAACAATGTACACATGACTTTTATCATGCCTTGTTTATTTAGATAGTAGTCTAAAAGCAGGCATTTCAGTTTCATTGTCCAACCCCTGTATTTACAGTTGAAGTCAGAATTATTCGCCCTCCTGTGAAGTTCTTCATCAAATATTTCCCAAATGATGTTGAACAGATTCAGGAATTTTTCACAGTATCTCCTATAATATTTTTTCTTTCGGAGAAAGTCTTATTTCTTTTATTTCGGCTAGAATAAAAGCAAATTTAAATTTTTTTAAGCCATTTTTTTTATTTGTTCATTAAACTTTTACAGATATAACAAAGTCATTTTACAGAGACATTTAAACAAAAATTATTCCCACCCTTACCCTCTAAACAAGTAATAATAATAATACTAATGATAATAAAATAAATAAATAAAACTAAATTAAAAAAAAATAAAAAAAATAAATAAATAACAAAATAAAAATTAATTAATTAAAAAAGAAAAAAAAAGTATCTGTACAGAATACACCTATACCTTGATAACCCAATATTACAAAAATGAATTCTCAGGTATTTATACAAAGTATCTAATTATGTTTGCATTGCAAATGAAAGACCCTAAGATTTAGATGAACAGTGTGTAGAGATACTGACATGCTCGGAAAAGAACATTCTAAATGGGTCCCATGTTTCAGAAAAAGCCCTAGTATTGCCATTTATTGTAAACCTGATTTTTTCCAAATGGATGAAGCTCATTGCATCTCGCAACCAGTTGTCAAAACTCAGGGGAAATCTTTGTTTCCATAATAACACAATACACCTTCTTTTTAAGCCATTTTAAGGTCAATATTATTAGCCCCCTTAAGCAATATTAGTTTTGAATTGTCTCCAGAACAAACCACTGTTATACAATGACTTGCCTAATTACCCTAATTAACCTAGTTAAGCCTTTAAATGCCACTTTAAACTGAATATTATTTGCATGTTTTTTTTTTTTACGCAGCGGATGCCCTTCCAGCCGCAACCCATCTCTGAGAAACATCCACACACACTCATACACTACGGACAATTAAGCCTACCCAATTCACCTGTACCGCATGTGTTTGGACTGTGGGGGAAACCGGAGCACCCGGAGGAAACCCACACCAACATGGGGAGAACATGCAAACTCCACACAGAAACGCCAAATGACCCAGCCGAGGCTCGAACCAGCGACCTTCTTGCGGTGATTGTTGTAATTATGTGACTTCACTGTTGGCCATTCACCTCAAAGCAAACCTTTAATAAAGCCTGATGCATGTGAAGAGGAAAATCATGATGGAGTTGAATGGTTATGAGCAGATGTGAGCGTAAATGTGGACTGAAAAAGCTCCTGTTCTGTTTTTTGTGTCCATTAGAGCAGATGGAGGCGCTGTTTCTTATATTGATTGTTTGCTCTTTATGGCTGAGAGTCAAAACAGCACATAAAAGCATCTGAAACACAGGGTCTTTTTCATCTCCAGCTCAAGTTGAGACCACCTCGTCTGGACAGCTGATGGTCTGCATGCTGATTTAACCTGGTTATGGCGCTCTGTTGACTGGTTTAGGCACTTTGATCAGATAGACAGAGACGTGTTTATACCAACTAAAAACAGCTTTAACCAACACAAAAATATTATTATTCATTTTTAATGAAATATTTCATTATTCATCAAACAATTTTTTTGCCATTGTTTTAGAAATTATGATATTTAATATGATGACAATATAATATTATTATTAAATATTAGCAGTTTTTTTCTATTACTTAATAATAATAATAATAATAATAATAATACTTGTTGATGTTTCGTTGATGATGATTATAATAATAAAAACAAATTAATAATAATAATAATAATAATAATAATAATAATTATTATTATTATTATTATTATTATTGCTGTTGTTTTTGGTATAGTTAATAATAATAGCACTAATACATGTGTTTTTTGTTGCTGATGACAATAATAATAATAATAATAATAATAATAATAAATAATAATAATAATAATAATATTAAAATAATAAAAAAAAATTTTTATTATTCTTATTGTTTTTGTTCTCGCGATTGTTATGGTTAGTAAAAATAATAATAATAATAATAAATAATAATAATAATAATAATAATAATAATAATAATAATACTTGTTGATGTTTCGTTGATGATGATAATAATAATAAAAACAAATTATTAATAATAATAATAATAATAATTAATTATTATTATTGCTGTTGTTTTTGGTATAGTTAATAATAATAGCACTAATACTTGTGGTTTTTGTTGTTGATGATAATAATAATAATAATAATAATAATAATATTAATAATAATAATAATAATAAATAATAATAATAATAATAATAATATTAAAATAATAATAATATTTTTTTATTATTCTTATTGTTTTTGTTGTTGTTCTTGCGATTGTTATAGTTAGTAAAAAAATAATAATAATAATAATAATAATAAATAATAATAATAATAATAATAATAATAATACTTGTTGATGTTTCGTTGATGATGATGATAATAATAAAAACAAATTATTATTAATCATAATAATAATTAATTATTATTATTGCTGTTGTTTTTGGTATAGTTAATAATAATAGCACTAATACTTGTGGTTTTTGTTGTTGATGCTAATAATAATAATAATAATAATATTAATGATAATAAATAATAATAATAATAATAATAATAATATTAAAATAATAATAATATTTTTATTATTATTATTGTTTTTGTTGTTGTTCTCGCGATTGTTATGGTTAGTAAAAATAATAATAATAATAATTATTATTATTATTATTATACTTGTTGATGTTTCGTTGATGATGATGATAATAATAAAAACAAATTAATAATAATAATAATAATAATTATTATTATTATTGCTGTTGTTTTTGGTATAGTTAATAATAATAGCACTAATACATGTGGTTTTTGTTGCTGATGATAATAATAATAATAATAATAATAAATAATAATAATAATAATAATAATATTAAAATAATAATAATATTTTTTTATTATTCTTATTGTTTTTGTTGTTGTTCTCGCGATTGTTATGGTTAGTAAAAATAATAATAATAATAATACTTTTTCCGTTGTTGTTGATGATAATAATATGATGGAGGGGTTTGAGTGCTTGAGTGATCCTAAGAGCTATGTTGTCGGGAGCTAAAAGGTCTTAGGTGACAGGTCAGACTAAGTGCGGTTCAAAAACCCCTTATGAATATAACAACAGCAAGGACCGTGACCTCGCCCAGTATGGTGCATCTGGGGCCTCACCCTGGAGCCAGGCCTAGGGTTGGGGCTCATATGCGAGTGCCTGGTGGCGGGGTTTTATCTCATGAAACCCAGCCAGCCTCAGCCCGAAGGAGCGACGTGGGACTATCCTCCTGCAGACCCACCACTTGCAGGGGGAGCCGTAAGGGGCCGGTGCATTGTGGAACGGGTGGGTCAAAGGTTAGGACAACGACAACCCGATCGTCAGGCTATAGTTAATAATAATAATAATAATAATTATTATTATTATTATTATTTTCGTTATTGTTCATGATAATAATAATAAAAAATTAAATACTAATAATTATTACTATTATAATTATTTTTATTGTTTTTGTTGTTGTTTTCAGTATTGTTATAGTTAATAATCATGATAACAATAAAAATAATAATAACAATAAGAAAAATAATTATAATTATTGTTGTTTATTATTATTATTATTATTATTATTATTATTATTATTATTATTATTATTATTATCGTTGTTATTGTTGTTGTTGTTTTCATTATTGTTGTAGTTAATAATAATAATAATAATAATAATAATAATAATAATAATAATAATAATATCTAGAGATACATGTGATAATAGAATATTATATGTATACACACAGTTGAAGTCAGAATTATTCGCCCCCCTTTTGAATTTTGTATTCTTTTTTAAATATTTCCCAAATGATGTTTAACAGAGCAAGGAAATTTTCACAGTATGTCTGATAATGTTTTTTCTTCTGAAGAAAGTCTTATTTGTTTTATTTTGGCTAGAATAGAAGCAGTTTTAAATTTTTTAAAAGCCATTTTAAGGTCAAAATTATTAGCCCCTTTAAGCTAGTTTTTTTTTTTCGATAGTCTACAGAACAAACCATCATTATACAATAACTTGCCTAATTACCCTAACCTGCCTAGTTACCCTAATTAACCTAGTTAAGCCTTTAAATGTCACTTTAAGCTGTATAGAAGTGTCTTGAAAAATATCTAGTCTAATATCATTTACTGTCATCATGGCAAAGATAAAATAAATCAGTTATTAGAGATGAGTTATTAAAACTATTATGATTAGTTAAACAGAAATTGGGGAAAAAAATAAACAGGGGGGCTAATAATTCTGACTTACACTGTATGTGTATATATATATATATATATATATATATATATATATTAAATGTGTATATAAGAAATTTTGGATTTACATTTAAAAAGAAATCTCTGTATTATCAAAAAAAAACACCAAAACACTCAATGCCAGAAGAGTTCACAATATGCAACAAACTTCTGATTGACAGATGCAAATATCTGCACTGCAATCATGCATCATCAATCAAACAAACACATAATCAGCTGCAGGAAATACCAGAGCGGCTCTGCAATAATTCAGAAATGCATCAAATGTTCATATATACTGCTATGACTAAATGTACACCTTTCTATGATCTCACACATCTTCATCATCTTAATTATACATGCTCGCTTTCCCTTGCCTGCCTGTCAATACTGGTCTACAACATCAGATATGAATATAGCATTTATATCAAGTTCATTTACATTACAAACACAGACAAATCCTGCATTCACTTCAATATAGGAATGAACGACAGCTCCGCATCAGTATCTTAAAGGCAATCGCATTAAAAGGCTCTGAAGATGCTAACATCTACTTGTACAAGGCAAAGAAATCAAAAACAGCTCTTTCAGGCAATCCAGGAAATCATATCCATCTGAAAGTCTTTCATCTCGCCGATCTCCTAATATGAAGGAAATGCATCGCAGGCGCAGGTGAGAGAAATCAGAGTTCTGCATTGAAAAGCTTGATATAAAATAGGGTTGGGCCGATAGACGATGCCATCGTCCATCGACGATGGCCGATAGACATTACGATGCTAAGCAGGCATCGCCGATCCTCCGCCCCGCCCCCGTCGCAAACCCGCTCGTGAAAAATTCAGGCCCCGTTTACGCTAATACAGCTTACTTTTAAAATGGCATTTTAGAACGAAAATGACCCACGTTCACACTGGCGTTTCATCTAGCATTTCTGAACATCCCTCCGTCCACTGAAAACGCACATCACGTGACCACACACACACACACACACACACAGACACAGCCACACACACACACAGCCACAGACACACACACTGTCATGCGCTCGTCAAAGCTCCAAAGAACAGTGGACACGTCGGACAGTTTATCAAGGATGTATCGCTGGATTGCGTCTCACTATAGTTGTTAAACGTGATATTTAACTAATCTTGTCTCTATCCAGGGCTTAATTTGTGCCTGAACACGCTGGATCCGGAACCTCATTTTGCCGATCTCCCTCCTCAACCGCCCTCCTCCCCTGTCCACTGTTCATTTTCACTTTCTTCCCCGACTCCCCAACCCTCTTCACTTTCGTCCGCGACACCCCCGCGACGCTCACTATCGTCCGCGACACCCCTCTGCCATCCACCGCTGTAGGCTACAAATAATTAATTAGTTATGAATTAATTAATTATTCATAAATAATTAATTCAGCTCCGCCCAGGGCCGGAGCAAGTTGAACTGTCGCTCTAGGCAAAGGACTATCACGCCGCCCTCAACCCGAAAGCGAAAACGAAAGTGACCGGATTATGAAGTAAAGGGGATGGATGTTGTCGTGGATGAACGTGACGACCGGGGGGGGGGGAGGTTTGTCGCGGATGAGGACCGGGGAGGGGGGGTTGGGGTGCGCGTTTGCCGCCCTCACTATTATGCCGCCCTAGGCGGCCGCCTAGGTCGCCTCTATGGACGCGCCGGCCCTGCCTCCGCCTATAAAGACGATGCCATCGTCCATCGCGATGTTATACATTAGACATCGTACAATGCTAAATTAGTCAACATCACCCAACCCTAATATAAAATAATCTCTGTAATCAAAACACAATACTCAAACGTCAAAAGAGATCAAAACATGCGACAGTGTCTCTATGATGTTCTGAATCAGAGATATTGATGCTGTACCACCAACATTTGGTGGTTGGTAAGGTGTTGCTAGGCGGTTTATTTGGAAAATGCAGTTATTATTATTATTATTAATGAATGCATATTTAAGTGAAATTTCTGCCATCAAACTCTATGCACTTGCAGGCTGATAAGTAGGGCCAGACAGAATCTGCGGACATTTTTTTGCTATTTCTACTGAGAATTTGGTAAAAAATCTACAGATTTATGTGGAATTATTTTGTGAGTATCATAACTAAAAACTTAACATATGAACTAAAAAAAATAATACATAACTTTTATTGAATGTTTACCATGCAAATCCTATTAGATCCACTTTTTTGGTAAACAAAGCAAGACTCTCATCTAATATATCTACTAAAAGAGAGAAAATATGACTTTACAAACTGTATTGTAAATAAGTCATATAAACATTTTAATATTCCTATTATTTTATCACAATAACATTAGAGAAAATAATTTAAAAACTGAATAAATATAAATGTACACACATTTACACAAGTAAATAAATAGACTCAATGCCAATGATGGGCTAAAAATCTGCAGATTTCTGCGTGAGCAGATTCTGTGTGGGTCTACTGATAGGTCACCTAATCTGCTCCTGCATCATTAACTACATGGCACTGGGGATTGGTTGATGTCACCTCGGCAGCGAATAAGCTTGCTCCTTATCAGTTTAAATGCTGGAGAAGGTTTTTATGTGGCACGTCCAAAACAAAAAAACAAGCATGAGGTGTTTCTTAAAAAATGACGCTTTTACACCTGGCGTTTTGCGCGTTGGTGTGCACGATCACATTGGCGCCCTTTATTTAGTCACAAGGCGTTAAACGTCGACAGAAAACGTGAGCAAAAAGCATCCCGATGTGCACAGGCCTTTAAGCTGTGGTGTGTTTTTGGAGAGCCTCCTCCACCCCAGCTCCACCTGTGTTTAGATCTGCTACAGGGGTATAATATGTTTGCAGCAGCAGTGTGTTATATTGTCAGACGTCATGTCTGTGTATAAACTGGCAGTAGCAGGTCTTGGTAATAATCAAAGTAGCAGCAGCAGCGTAACTGATCTACACCGCCAAGACCAAACACATCAACATTGCCATATAAATATTCATTACCATACTAAATCCAGAGAGCGTTCATGACAGAAATCAGGTTCTTTTCACAGGTAGTTTAAATAGACATTTAAATGTTTTTTAGGTTTAAAAGCTTAAGGATATAACAATATCTGTGGGAGTTTATAATGTAATGCCTTTCTCATTATGCAATAATTGCTCTTACCCATATTTTACATTACATTATGAACATTTAATTACAATAATAATCATACAATAATTATTACACAATGTGCCATTTTTATGTTACATCTACACTGCAATATACAGGGAGTGCAGAATTATTAGGCAAGTTGTATTTTTGAGGATGAATTTTATTATTGAACAACAACCATGTTCTCAATGAACCCAAAAAACTCATTAATATCAAAGCTGAATATTTTTGGAAGTAGTTTTTAGTTTGTTTTTAGTTTGAGCTATTTTAGGAGGATATCTGTGTGTGCAGGTGACTATTACTGTGCAGAATTATTAGGCAACTTAACAAAAAACAAATATATCCCCATTTCAATGATTTATTTTCACCAGTGAAACCAATATAACATCTCAACATTCACAAATATACATTTCTGACATTCAAACACAAAACCAAAACAAATCAGTGACCAATATAGCCACCTTTCTTTGCAAGGACACTCAAAAGCCTGCCATCCATGGATTCTGTCAGTGTTTTGATCTGTTCACCATCAACATTGCGTGCAGCAGCAACCACAGCCTCCTAGACACTGTTCAGAGAGGTGTACTGTTTTCCCTCCTGTAAATCTCACATATGATGATGGACCACAGGTTCTCTATGGGGTTCATTCAGGTGAACAAGGAGGCCATGTCATTAGTTTTTCTTCTTTTAGACCCTTTCTTGCCAGCCACGCTGTGGAGTACTTGGACGCGTGTGATGGAGCATTGTCCTGCATGAAAATCATGTTTTTCTTGAAGGATGCAGACTTCTTCCTGTACCACTGCTTGAAGGTGTCTTCCAGAAACTGGCAGTAGGACTGGGAGTTGAGCTTGACTCCATCCTCAACCCGAAAAGGCCCCACAAGCTCATCTTTGATGATACCAGCCCAAACCAGTACTCCACCTCCACCTTGCTGGCGTCTGAGTCGGACTGGAGCTCTCTGCCCTTTACCGATCCAGCCACGGGCCCATCAAGACTCACTCTCATTTCATCAGTCCATAAAACCTTAGAAAAATCAGTCTTGAAAATCACTATGTTTGACTTTTCGGAGCCTGTCAAGTCCTTCTTTTGACCAATTTTGCCAAAGGAAAGGAAGTTGCCTAATAATTATGCACACCTGATATAGGGTGTTGATGTCATTAGACCACACCCCTTCTCATTACAGAGATGCACATCACCTAATATGCTTAATTGGTAGTAGGCCTTCGAGCCTATACAGCTTGGAGTAAGACAACATGCATAAAGAGGATGATGTGCTCAAAATACTCATTTGCCTAATAATTCTGCACTACCTGTATGCCCATACAATTGCGGTTTTCCATATTTTGAGATATTATTTCTGCTTTTGAACTGCATTATGGGATCTTGATCTTTCTTCCAGCAACTGTTAACCTTGAAAAGGTGGAAGAAGTGACTTGTATGAACATTTTTAATAGTTTAAAGTGATATATTGTCTGGATTGGTGTTGTAAATTACGCTACAAAAACATTTTCTGTTATTATACAGACGTATTTTTCTATATATTATTTCTTATACATTATATTATTATTTCAAACTTCTTAAAGTGTCAATAAAAGTCACTTTGTTAAACTGCAGAGTTGAATTTTCAACATCAAAAGTGGACAGAGCAGAGATCAACATCCCATAATGCAATTCACAACCGCAAATAAACAGAAAACACTTAAAATACAGAAGCTAATTAACAGATATTTTTTTACAGTGTAATTATTACATTATAAGATGTTACAAATGTTGATGCACAAAGATTTCAAGAGTGCATCGAAATGTAATCATTTTCCCCCCCATGTGTTGGTCCTATATAACATGAAAAGCAGGAGCGCGAGTCTTTGCAGAGCTGAAGGTGTGTGACCTGCAGATGAATGTCATTGCTCCTTATTCCAGATGAAACATGATTGTAAACATTGATGTGTGTCTTACAGAAGCACCGATGCACAGGCTATTAACCTCTTTCACTTCAGAGACAAGATGGACAAAATCTCATCAGCTCAGAGTCTCTGGTCACACACACACACACACACACACACACACACACACACACACACACACACACACAAAAAGAGACGAGAGAGATGAAGAGCACCAAAGCATTATAAGGGTAAGACAAAGTGTTTTAGCTTCAGCTTCAGACGCGCTCTGGTAAAGCTGTCAACGATCGCCCAGCTGCAAATTCAACCGCCATCAGATCTACCCATTTTAACAGATTTAGGGTGTTTTACTGTATTTTACATTTGTCTGTATATTTTTGAATAGTGGATATTTGTTTTATTTTGGCTAGAATAAAAGCAGTTTTTAATTTTTTAAAAGCTATTTTAAGGTCAAAATTATTAGCCCCTTCAAGCAAACTTTTTTTTTCCATAGTCTACAGAACAAACCATCATTATACACTAACTTGCCTAATTACCCTAACCTGCCTAGTTAACCTAATTAACCTAGTTAAGCCTTTAACCCCCAGGGGTCGAAGCCCGAGTATACGCGTTTTGACGTGTTTTCACAAGAAAACGCCGAAAAAAACTTGAATGACACTTTCAGTTTTGATCGTACAGATATGAGCAATACATCAATGGAATCTGTTAGGTGTCTAGTTTTTTTTTTTGTGTACACTCACAATAACAACAAAAGTGTGTGCTTTTGTAAAATAAGGAAATTAAACAGTGTAGGCACTTTCTCTTTTCTCTCTCCGTGAACTGTTTTTACAAACACGTGAGTAATATGCACTGAAACTCCGCGAAAACTAAACACACAGACATGAGACATATATCTATAGAAAGCTTGAAGTGTCTACTTTTAAATGCAGCGGTGCATGTTGAAAACAAATATTGCTTGATAAAGTAATCAGTATGAAACCAACGCTATGTCTAGATTCTCTGTCGGAGCTCATTATTTTTAATGCGACCACGCCCACGAGGCTTTGTTATTACAATCGTCCACGTGAGACTCGCGCGACATGTAAACTGAGGTCAGAAAAAAAAAAAACAGCGGAATCTCCACGAACACATGAGACATACACATGACAGACATACCTGCATAAAGCTTGGAGGGTGAACTTTCCAACTCATTTTGAAAGCAAATGTTGTCTCGCTAGGTAATCCATACAATTCTCCCGGCAGAGCGCGCATCACGCCGGCTCTTCCCACTTCCGCCATTAATACAAACAATGACGTAGGCTGCCCACACGCCCACAGCGCGCTGGCTAGAACGTGACGCATGTTATACGCGTTATTAATTTATTTTTTATTTATTTTACCGTAGTTCAACCTGTTAAAGTTTGGAAAAAGTTAACTAAGGCTGCAACTATTTGGGCAAAATATATATAAAAGTTCTTAAAATATTATTTAGATTATTCTTGTGTTTTGTCATTATGCCAGAGTCATCCAGAAATTGTTATTAAATGCTGGATTAATGCACAAGAAAGTTTTTACTATAACAGTTTTGCAAACACGTTTTATACCATTTCAAATATTTCCCTCCATTTCTCAGTGAATATAGGCAGTGTGTTTTGAGGCATTTAAACAAAACAGATACTATTAAAATACTATTTTAGTCACCAAATATATTCAGAAATTGAAAGATGATACAATAAAATTCAAGCAAAATATTGAAAAAAATTACAACCTACAAAATTTTAACTAAATGTAACAAGCATTTAGTTTGGGCTAGCTTTTGCAGATGGACATTCATTGCTTTACAATGTCCTTGAGTGGGGGAGTGTCTTTAGTCTCTCCAAGTGTGAATTATTCATGAGCATTGTCACTCATGCATAGACCTGAGATGAGCCAAACAAACTTAACAAAATGTCAATCTTTGTAATGTTTCCTTTGACTGAGAGAATAAAATATTTTTTACATAATTGTGAAGTAAATATTCTTGCCTACCAGACTGGTTACTCAAAAGTCTTGCTCAAGCACATTTAGTGTGTTTTTGGACCTTATTTCAGCTACATTTTTTTCTCCAAATCCTACTAACCACGCATAATATTTTTTTTCTAAAAAACAAAAGCTTGTACATCAATAATTGTCACATATTGTTGTAGCACAGTTTGTGCTGAATACAAATAAAATACATGTTGGCCAATACCATGTAATAAGTAGCTGAAATTAGCACAAATGTCAGGGCATGTCAAAACATCTCAGGGGCCCCAAAATCACCTCAGACCCCTGAGGGTTAAATGTCACTTTAAGCTATATAGAAGTGTCTTGAAGAATATCTAGTCAAATATTATTTACTGTCATCATGGCAAAGATAAAATAAATCAGTTATTAGAGACGAGTTATTAAAACTATTGTGATTAGAAATGTGTTGAAGAAATCTGCTCTCCTTTAAACAGAAAATGGGGAACAAAATAAACAGTGGGTCTAATAATTCTGACTTCAACTGCATTTATATATGTTAATAAATAAAATTTTAAATGAGCATTTCATACAAACATTTTAGAGAAAATGTCAGACAGGTGGGCCTTCAAAGTTTGATAGGAGAAAGAAGTGGGCTCCAAAGTGAAAAAGGTTGAGAACCCCTGATTTAAATGATTGATTGATTGATTGATTGATTGATTGATTGATTGATTGATTGATTGATTGATTGATTGATTAATTAAATGAATGAATGAATGAATGAATCATTTAACTGATTTCAATGATTTTAAGGGGAATGTATTGTCCCTAGACGTAAGACCTCTTTTGGTCAATCTTCTTTTATATATAAAGCCACAAATCTATGGAATTCTCTCCCAACAGAAATAATCACATGTACAAATTATAAGATGTTTTCATGCCTGACTAGGAGATGGTTTTTGTCAAATCAGATTTGTACACACTGAGTGAGATGTTTCTAATTTGTTAGTGTTAATATGCGATTATGCCTGTATGTTTTAAACTGACTTTTTAGTTAATTGGATATTATTGTTTTCAATTTGACCTGTCCAGGGACTGCAGGTGGAAAATAGCAATCAACCTGGCACAATGCATCTTTCCTCTCTGAGGTTAATGTAATTTTTGTGCATTGTCCCTGCTAAATAAATAAATTCATTCATTCATTCATGATGGAAACTACAAATATTAGGATAATTTGTAGTTGTCAAACATCCATAAGGAATCATTTTATGTTTGGGTAAAAACTGATTGATTCATTGAAATGATTTACTGATTGAATAATCATTAAAATGATTTAAATGATGACGAATACAATTATTGGGATAATTTGTCGTTGTCAAACATCCAAATAGAATAATTTCGTGTCTGGGTAAAATTGGCCAATGCTCAAATTACAACTCAAATTGCCAGGCCAGTAGATGGAAACAAATGGTTTTCTTTTGTCACTGAATCAGTAAAAATAAATAAAATTTTGGTCAATAAATCATTTAAATGATTTGAAAAGCACTGATTCAAACAGGAATTGTGTTTTAGTAAATTACTAGGTCATTTGTTCAAACGATTCGTTCAAAACGCTGAGTAATTCAGGAATCGATCAAGTGACTCTTTACGAGAGAGTCATTTAATCATTCACTCAGACAATAGATTTAATAATACTGATTCATTCAGAAATAAAACAAATAAGTATTGCAGTCATGAAAACATTTAGTCAAATTATGCATGAACAAGTTTTTAAAGCCATTTTAAGGTCAATATTATTAGCCCCCTTAAGCAATATTAGTTTTAGTCTCCAGAACAAACCACTGTTATACAATGACTTGCCTAATTACCCTAACTTTACCCTAATTAACCTAGTTAAGCCTTTAAATGTCACTTTAAGCTGAATACTAGTCAAATATCTAGTCTAATATTATGTGCTGTCATCATGGCAAAGAGAAAAGAAATCAGTTATTAGAAATGAGTTATTAAAACTATTATGATGAGAAATATATTTAGAAAAGTCTGCTCTTTACAGAAATTGTGCAGAAAACTCTACAGGAGGGCTTTTCAAACTACAATTGTGCCTTTAACTGTGTGTTTAATATCATCCGGATTGATGGCACAGGAACGAGCGCAGTGTTTTACTGGAACACACTCATTGTGCGGCTGTGATTGCTCAGTTTCACCACAGTCTGTTCATGCTGTCAGCAGGAAACAAATGCATCATGTTTGTCATCGTCTGTCCTTTGTTTGTGGGTAAGTTACGAGCGCTGACGTACGAAATCAATTCAAATGAGCACGCCGTTTGCAGGATTTATGAAGGAAGCATACACGAGGGATATATTACCAGCGAGCGCTCCTATCTAGCTCTCTATTCTCCAGTTCCCACAGGGAGTATTAACACCTTTGACCTCTCGGCTTCTTAAAGGCATCAGATCATGAAGAAATACATTTAAATGGATTCTTTGAAAATAAAGGGGGTTCACTGACTATATAATCGCTCAATCATGGCTGCATTTTATATTAGGATTATTTGTATGTGTCAAAAGTCCACGGGAATTATTTTGTGTGTGGGTACAAACTGATTGATTCATTGAAATGATTCATTGATTGAATGAATCATTTAAAGGATTTAAATAATGACGAATACAAATAATAGGATTATTTGTAGTTGTCAAACATCCAAAAGAATCATTTCGTGTATGCGTAAAAACTAATTGATTCATTTAAACGACTCATGAAATGATTCTTTGATTGAATGAATCAATTAAATGATGACGAATACAAATATTAGGATTTTTTGTAGTTGTCAAACATCCAAAAGAATCATTTTGTGTTTGGGTAAAAACTGATTGATTCATTGGAATGATTCGGTGATTAAATGAATCATTTAAATAATTTAAATTATGACGAATACAATTATTAGGATTATTTGTAGTTGTCAAACATCCAAAAGAATCATTTCGTGTATGCGTAAAAACTAATTGATTCATTTAAAGGACTCATGAAATGATTCTTTGATTGAATGAATCAATTAAATGATGACGAATACAATTATTAGGATTATTTGTAGTTGTCAAACATCCAAAAGAATCATTTCGTGTATGCGTAAAAACTAATTGATTCATTTAAATGACTCATGAAATGATTCTTTGATTGAATGAATCAATTAAATGATGACAAATACAATTATTAGGATTATTTGTAGTTGTCAAACATCTAAAAGAATCATTTCGTGTATGCGTAAAAACTAATTGATTCATTTAAATTACTCATGAAATGATTCTTTGATTGATTGAATGAATCAATTAAATGATGACGAATACAATTATTAGGATTATTTGTAGTTGTCAAACATCCAAAAGAATCATTTCGTGTATGCGTAAAAACTAATTGATTCATTTAAATGACTCATGAAATGATTCTTTGATTGAATGAATCAATTAAATGATGACGAATACAATTATTAGGATTATTTGTAGTTGTCAAACATCTAAAAGAATCATTTCGTGTATGCGTAAAAACTAATTGATTCATTTAAATTACTCATGAAATGATTCTTTGATTGATTGAATGAATCAATTAAATGATGACGAATACAATTATTAGGATTATTTGTAGTTGTCAAACATCCAAAAGAATCATTTTGTGAATGGGTAAAAATTGATTGATTCATTTAAATGACTTCTGAAATGTTGAAATGATTCATGAAATGATTCATTGATTGAATGAATCATTTAAATTATTTGAATGATGACAACTACAAACTTTAGGATTATTTGTAGTTGACAAACATCCAAAAGAATCATTTTGTGTTTGGGTAACTGATTGATTCACTGAAATGATTCATGAAATGACTGAATGAATCATTTAAATGATTTCAAAGATGACGAATACAAATATTAGGTTACATTGTAGCTGTCAAAGATCCAAAAGAATCATTTCATGTTTGGGTAAAAACTGATTGATTCATTGAAATGATTCATGAAATGCTTGATTGACTGAAATGATGACGAGTACAAGAGTGGGTGTGTTTGTGTGTACATGTGTGTTTATGTTTGAGTGTGCGCATATTTGTTCGTGCATGTGTATGTGTGTGTGTGTGTGTCTTTGTGTGAGTGTGTGTTTGTGCATTTATTTATCTATTTATATATATATATATACGTGTGTGTGTGTGTGCATATATTTATTTAATTGATCTATGTGTGTGTTTGTTTGTCTGAGCGTGTGTTTAAGCACGTGTCTGTGTGTGCATATATATATTTTTTTATTTATCCATCTATGTGTGCATATATTCATTTATTTAAGCATGTGTGTGTGGTGTGTTTGTGTGTACATATGTGTTTGAGTGTGTGCATATGTATTCGTGCATGTGTATGTGAGTGTGTGTTTGTGCATATATTTACTTATTTATTTATTTATTTATGTGTGTGTGTGTGTGTGTGTGTGTGTGTGTGTGTGTGTGTGTGTGTGTGTGCATGATTGTGTGCATGTGCGTGTCTGCATTTTTCTGCACATGTGTTTTAGTGTGCACGTGTGTGTTTGTAAGTGTTTGTGTTTGTTATGTGTTATATATTTGTTTATTTATGTGTGTGTTTGTGTGTGTGGTGTGTTTATGTGTGTTTACGTGTGTATGTGTATACGTCTGCGTGCATGTGTGTTTGTGCATGTTTGTGTGTGTTTGTTTGTTTGAGCGTGTGTTTAAGCACGAGTCTGTGTGTGCATATATATTTATTTATTTATCCATCTATGTGTGTGTGTGTGTGTGCGCGCGTGTGTGTGTGTGCGTGTGTGTGCTTGTGTGAATGTGTGTGTGTGCGTGGGTTTGTGAATGTGTGTGAGTGTGTGTGTGTGTGTGTGCATAATAGTGTGCATGTGCGTGCATGCATTTCTCTGCACATGTTTTTTTGAGTGTGTGTGTGTGTGTGTGTGTGCATTCTCGTGTGCACGTGTATGTGATTGTAAGTGTTTGTGTGTGCATATATTTGTTTATTTATGCATGTGTTTATGTGTGTATGTGTATGTGTGTTTGTGCATGTTTGCGTGTGTTTGTTTGTACATGTGTGTTTGTGTTTGAGTGTGCGCATATGTGTTCGTATGTGTGTGTATGTGAGTGTGCATATCTGTGTGTGAGTGTGTGTTTGTGGATGTTTGTGTGTGTTTGTTTGTGCATGTGTGTGTGTATATGTGAGTGTGCATATCTGTGTGTGAGTGTGTTTGTGCATATATTGACTTGTTTATTTATCTGTGTGTGTTTGTTTGTACATGTGTGTTTGTGTTTGAGTGTGCGCACGTGTGTTCGTATGTGTGTGTATGTGAGTGTGCATATCTGTGTGTGAGTGTGTGTTTATGTTTGTGCATGTTTGTGTGTGCTTGTTTGTACATGTGTGTGTGTATGTGAGTGTGCATATATTGACTTGTTTATTTATCTGTGTGTGTTTGTGTGAATGTGTGCGTGTGCACATGTATCTGTGCGTGTACTGGGATTTCTCAAGCTACTGATCCACAGCACAAAAGAAACGAAAAGGAGGCAGAAGTTACCCTCAGACAACATGAAACGAGGGCACTTTCATGCCTTTTAAAGAACAAAAAGAGCCAACAGTCAAACACTTCATGCACATCCATCCCCTCGAGTGTGTGAGTGTGTGTGCATTCAGTAAGGAAAATAAGAGCTCGCATCATCAAGACTCGCTCCAATCAGCACAAAGACTCCCTCATTAACTGTGCATAAGGAGATCTGCTTGATTAGTGAGGATCCACAGCTGGGCTCTCTGAACACCAGCAGATGTGCACACCACTGGACAGCTGAAGTCAGAATTATTAGCCCTCCGCCCACTGTATGTTTTTTCTGATTTTATTTCAACACATTTCTAAACATAATAGTTTTATTAACTCATTTATAATATTAGACTAGATATTTGACTAGTATTCAGCTTAAAGTGACATTTAAAGGCTTAACTAGGTTAATTAGGGTAAAGTTAGGGTAATTAGGCAAGTCATTGTATAACAGTGGTTTGTTCTGGAGACAATCCAAAACTAATATTGCTTAAGGGGGCTAATAATATTGACCCTAAAATGGCTTTAAAAAAATTAAGAACTGCTTTCATTCTAGCCGAAATAAAACAATTAAGACTTTCTCCAGAAGAAAAAATATTATAGGAAATACTGTGAAAAATTCCTGAATCGGTTCAACATCATTGGGGAAATATTTAAAAAAGAAAAAAATTTCTGACTTCAACAGTATATTGCATGAGCTCAGACTCTAAGAGAGCCATCCAGCAAATGGAGAAGGATTTCACATTGTTATGGATCATTACTGGCGCTCAGAATATCCATCATATATTATCAGCCATAGATAAAAGCAAAAGGTGCTGCAATATGGCTGAGGAAACTAGCGGAAAGGCATCTATTTACATTCATTAATTTTCCTTTGGCTTAGTCTCTGATTTATCAGGGGTCGCCACAGTGGAATGAACCGCTAACTATTCCAGCATATGTTTTACGCAGCGGATGCCCTTCCAGCAGCAGCCCAGTACTGGGAAACACCCATACACACTCACAATCACACACAGCGCATGTGTTTGGACTGTTGGGGAAACCGGACCACCTGGAGGAAACCCACGCCAACACGGGGAGAACATGCAAACTCCACACAGAAATGACAACTGAACCAGCTGGGACTCGAACCAGCGACCTTCTTGCTGTGAGGCCACAGTGGTAACCACTGAGAAACCATGCCGCCGGAATCTATTTAGCTTTTCATTATAAAATGAGTACAGTTACATTAGTACAGTAATCAGACTGATGACCTTGCTTAAATGGTCAAAATGCTCTTTGGATGATCAGATCAGTGTAAACTGAATAACAGGATCATCAGTCAGACTGTTAAGCTAATAGCAGAACATACGGAGCATGTACACGGCAATGCATCATCAAAAATTTGATTAAAGGAAATAAATGGAAGCGTTTGGTAAATTTCTTTGCATGCCATTACATCAATGGGCAAATCTCCCTATGTGCATAACATATATGTGCATAACATTTCTTATGTAGAGGCGACACGGTGGCTCAGTGGTTACCACTGTGGCCTTACAGCAAGAAGGTCACTGGTTTGAGTCCTGGCTGGGTCAGTTGGTGTTTATATCAGGACACAAATCTGTATAATGACATAGGTATGACACAGGTATTACAAATAGGAGGTGAAATATGAGGACATTGGTGACGTCCTCACTTCTCAAAAAGCTTCTAAATCACACAGGGTGAGTTTGTTCAGGGAGTAAAGCTGTACACTGTCTCCTGTGATGGTTGGGTTTAGGGGTAGGGTGGGGTGAGGGCAATATAATATACGCTTTGGTCTGTATAAAATGAATGGAAGCCTATGTAATGTACCCACTTTTCACAAAAACAAACATGTGTGTGTGTGTGTGTGTGTGTGTGTGTGTGTGTATATGAGTGTGTATGGGTGTTTCCCAGTACTGGGTTGCAGCTGGAAGGGCATCCGCTGTGCAAAACATGCTAGAATAGTTGTCGGTTCATTCCGCTGTGGCGACCCAAGATGAATAAAGGGACTAAGCCAAAAAAATGAATGAATTTCTTATGTAAATCAACATTTTTAATTACATTTTAATCCATTAACTGTTCTTCAGATCTTTATTTACTTACTTATTTGCTTGTTTGTTTGTAAATCTATTCATTTATCTATCTATTTATTTCATTTTAACAAACTATATATATATATATATACGTTGAACTAATTTACGAAAATATTTCCAAATAAATTGCCCAAAAAATAGACCAGCACATTATTTATTTGTAAAGTATTTTGACTTTACACTGTTTTGAATGTCAGTATGTACAGTTGCAATCAGAATTATTGAACCCCCTTTGAATATTTTTTTCTTTTTTGAATATTTACCAAATGATGTTTAACAGAGCAAGGAAATTTTCACAGTATGTCTGATAATATTTTTTCTTCTGGAGAAAGTCTTATTTGTTTTATTTCGACTAGAATAAAAGCAGTTTTTAATTTTTTAAAACCCATTTTAAGGTCAAAATTATTAGCCCCTTTAAGCTATATTATTTTTCAATATTCTACAGAACAAACCATCATTACACAATAACTTGCCTAATTACCCTAACCTGCCTAGTTAACGTAATTAACCTAGTTAAGCCTTTAAATGTCACTTTAAGCTGTATAGAAGTGTCTTGAAGAATATCTAGTCAAATATTATTTACTGTCATCATGACAAAGAGAAAATAAATCAGTTATTAGAGATGAGTTATTAAAACTATTATGATTAGAAATGTGTTGAAAAAATTTTCTCTCCGTTAAACAGAAATTGGGGAAAAAAATGAACAGGGGGGCTAATAAATCAGGGGGTTGAATAATTCTGATTGCAACTGTAAATATGTTATTGTAACCAAGGATGGATGCTGACAACAGGATGCGGATCCAAATGCAGGTTTATTTAAAGGGATGGTCAGACAAGCAATGATCAGTACAGGAGCAAACAGATGTATGAGGACAATCCAGAGTCGTAGTCAATATAACAGGCAAAAGGTCACAGGGATGGCAGCAGACAGGCAGAAACAGAGAATCAAGGCGAGGGTCCAAACACGACAAAGACAAAACAAGGAAACGCTTAGAATTGACACTGTGAACAGATGAACAAGACTCGGCAACTGGGGTGAGTGTGTGTGCTGTTTATGTACTGAGTGCAATCTGTCCTTGAGCGGCTTCAGCTGTGGATGTAATCAGTGATGATGTGGAACCGGTTGTGTGTGATGTCAGAGTAGTGCATGTATGGGGGATGTAGTCCATATGATGGTGGATTTGTAGTCCATGGGTGTTTGTGCATGTAAACCAGCGATCTATGGGGAGAAGATCGCTGGTGATTGTGACAGAGCCCCCCCTTTAAGGAGTGGCTTCCAGACACTCCTATCATAGTTCAGGCGGGAGGTGGAGCGGAGGCGGAACAGGGGGAGGGATGGAGGGCCAGGACCATGCAGCTGAGGAGTGTCTGAAGCATGAAGCAGCAGTAGGCCCAGAGAGTGGAGCTGCGGAGGGCCTGGAGCGTGGAGCTGCGGAAGGCCCGGAGAGTGGAACTGCGGAGGGCCTGGAGCGTGGAGCTGTGGAAGGCCCGGAGAATGGAGCTGCGGAGGGCCTGGAGCGTGGGGCTGCGGAAGGCCTGGAGAGTGGAACTGCGGAGGGCCTGGAGCGTGGAGCTGCGGAAGGCCCAGAGCGTGGAGCTGCGGAAGGTCTGGAGAGTGGAGCTGCGGAGGGCCTGGAGCATGGAGCTGTACAAGGCCTGGAGTATGGGGCTGCAGAGGGCCTGGAGCGTAGAGTTGCAGAGGGACTAGAGCTTGGAGTTGCGGAAGGCCCGGAGCGTGGAGCTGCAGAGGGCCTGGAGCATGGAGTTGGAGCTGCGGTGGGCCTGAAGAGTGAAGTTGCTGAGGACATGGAGCGTGGAAGGCCCGGAGAATGGAGCTGGAGCTGCGTAAGGCCTGAAGAGTGAAGCTGCTGAAGGCCTGGAGTGTGGAATTGTAAGAGGCCTGGAGAATGGAGCTGAAGTTGGTCTGGGGCTTAGGTTCAGCAGGCACAGGCAGTTCATATAACCCCCATGGATCAGGAGGCTTTGGTTCAAGGGGCACTGGCAGTTCATTAAACTCCAGTGGGTCAGGAGGCTTGGGTTCAGGAGATACAGGCATTTCATTTAACCCGAGTGGGTCTGGAGGTTTGGGTTCAGGAGACACTGGCAGTTCGTTTAACCCCAGTGGGTCTGGAGGCTTGGGTTCAGGAGATACTGGCAGTTCATTTAACTCCAGTGGGTCAGGAGGCTTAGGTTCAAGGAGCACTGGCAGTTCATATAACCCCAGTGGGTCAGGAGGCTTAGGTTCAAGGAGCACTGGCAGTTCATATAACCCCAGTGGGTCAGGAGGCTTAGGTTCAAGGAGCACTGGCAGTTCATATAACCCCAGTGGGTCAGGAGGTTCAGGTTCAAGGATCACTGGCAGTTCATATAACCCCAGTGGGTCAGGAGACTTTGGGACGTCACACGGCTCTGGCAGTAATGGGAAGTCACGTGTCTCTAGCCCGTCACACGACTCTGGCAACCCTTCCTGAAACTCAGGTGGTAAATCTTGACCTTTGTGGAACTCAGGTGATGGCTCTGGCCTTTCGTGGGACTCAGGTGACAGCTCTGGCCTTTCGTGAGAATCAGGTGACAGCTCTGGCCTTTCCTGGGACACAGGTGACTGCTCGGGCCTTTCGTGGGACTCAGGTGACTGCTCTGGCTTTTCGTGGGACTCAGGTGACAGTTCTGGCCTTTCGTGGGACTCAGGTGACAGCTCTGGCCTTTCGTGGGACACAGGCGACTGCTCTGGCCTTTCGTGGGACTCAGGTGGGTCTCGTACCCCTGGCCCTTCAAGGGATTCAGGAGGATTTGGCGCCCGCCCTTCGGGGAATTCAAGTGGGTCTGGCGCCCGCCCTTCGGGGAATTCAAGTGGGTCTGGCGCCCGCCTTTCGAGGGATTCAGAGGGTTCTGGCGCCCGCCATTCGGGGAGTTCAGAGGTTTCTGGCGCCCGCCATTCGGGGAATTCAGCAATGCCTGGCGCCCGCCATTCGGGGAGTTCAGAGGGTTCTGATGCTCGCCATTCGAGGGATTCAGAGGGTTCTGGCGCCCGCCATTCGAGGGTTTCAGAGGTTTCTGGCGCCCGCCATTCGAGGGATTCAGAGGTTTCTGGCGCCCGCCATTCGAGGGATTTAGAGGTTTCTGGCGCCCGCCATTCGAGGGATTCAGAGGTTTCTGGCGCCCGCCATTCGAGGGATTCAGAGGTTTCTGGCGCCCGCCATTCGAGGGATTCAGAGATATCTGGCGCCCGCCATTCGGGGAATACAGAGGGTTCTGGCGGCGACTCTGGCAGCTCTGGCGGCGGCGACTCTGGCAGCTCTGGCGGCGGCGACTCTGGCAGCTCTGGCGGCGGCGACTCTGGCAGCTCTGGCGGCGGCGACTCTGGCAGCTCTGGCGGCGGCGACTCTGGCAGCTCTGGCGGCGGCGACTCTGGCAGCTCTGGCGGCGGCGACTCTGGCAGCTCTGGCGGCGGCGACTCTGGCAGCTCTGGCGGCGGCGACTCTGGCAGCTCTGGCGGCGGCGACTCTGGCAGCTCTGGCGGCGGCGACTCTGGCAGCTCTGGCAGTGACTGAGGATCTGGCAGCTCTGGCAGTGACTGAGGATCTGGCAGCTCTGGCAGTGACTGAGGATCTGGCAGCTCTGGCAGTGACTGAGGATCTGGCAGCTCTGGCAGTAACAGCTCTGGTGGCTCAGGTGATGGTATTTCAGGAATAGGAACTATAACAGGAACGGACTTGAAACAGGAAGCCATCTTGTGAGCTGGTGGCAGATTGGCGCTTACCCCTGCGTGAGCTGGAGGGCTGGCGACAGCCACTTTGTGAACTGGAGGACTGGAAGTGGCCATTTTGTCAACAGGAGGACTGGAGGCGGCCATTTTCTCGGCTGGAGAACTGGAGGCGGCCATTTTATCAACTGGAGGACTGAAGGCGGCCATCTTGTGAGCTGGAGGACTGGAAGCGGCCATTTTGTCACCTGGAGGACTGGAGGTGGCCATTTTGTGACATGGAGAACTGGCGGCAGCCATCTTGTTAGCTGGCTGTGGTCTAGGCTGGTGAACAGGGGACAGGAGTATAGGAGATGCCAACATGATTGTGTTATTGGAGGGAACAGCAAGTCCCGTTGCCGGCGGGTCTTGCTGTCTATTGCCCCCCCCCAAAAAACATTTAGGGGTTTCCTCCACCTCGCCTACGGTGAAGGGAGACCCAGACATTTTTAAGGCCAAATCAATATATTGTCCTAATGTCTCATGGGGTTCATGCAATCGCATTGTAGAATATAATGGCTCAGACAGTCCACCATGAAAAAAGATCATGAGGCATACCTCACTCATTGATGTTAGATGTGCCAGATCGATGAATTTCTCCACATATTCTTCAATAGACTTTGCTTCCTGCCGAAGACGCATGATAGCAATACCCGCTGGATCCATGTTGTGGCCGAGTCTTCTGTAACCAAGGATGGATGCTGACAACAGGATGCGGATCCAAATGCAGGTTTATTTAAAGGGATGGTCAGACAAGCAATGATCAGTACAGGAGCAAACAGATGTATGAGGACAATCCAGAGTCGTAGTCAATATAACAGGCAAAAGGTCACAGGGATGGCAGCAGACAGGCAGAAACAGAGAATCAAGGCGAGGGTCCAAACACGACAAAGACAAAACAAGGAAACGCTTAGAATTGACACTGTGAACAGATGAACAAGACTCGGCAACTGGGGTGAGTGTGTGTGCTGTTTATGTACTGAGTGCAATCTGTCCTTGAGCGGCTTCAGCTGTGGATGTAATCAGTGATGATGTGGAACCGGTTGTGTGTGATGTCAGAGTAGTGCATGTATGGGGGATGTAGTCCATATGATGGTGGATTTGTAGTCCATGGGTGTTTGTGCATGTAAACCAGCGATCTATGGGGAGAAGATCGCTGGTGATTGTGACAGTTATATAAATGTATTATTTCAGTGTCATAATATAAATAGTTATTAACCATTTTCCTAAATTACGTCCAAAAACATGTAGCTTTTATTTTTTAAATGTAAATTAAATTATTCATGTTGAAATTAAACGTAATTATATCTCATGTTAACCAGCAGAATATATTAATAACAGTTTGGTGTGTGTGTGTGTGTGTGTTGGGCGGCGACACGGGGGCTTAGTGGTTAGCACTGTCGCCTCACAAAAAGAAGGTCGCTGGTTTGAGTCCCCGTTGGGTCAGTTGGCATTTCTGTGTGGAGTTTGCATGTTCTCCCCATGTTGGCGTGGGTTTCCTCCGGGTGCTCCGGTTTCCCCCACAGTCCAAACACATGCGCTATAGGGGAACTGATGAACTAAATTTGTCATAGTGTATGTGTGTGAATGAGTGTGTATAAAGGTTGCCCAGTACTGAGTTGCAGCTGGAAGGCCACCTGCTGAGTAAAAACATATGTTGGATAAGTTGGCGGTTCATTCCGCTGTGGCGAGCCCTGATGAATAAAGAGACTAAGCCAAAGGAAAATGAATGAATGAATGAATGAATGTGTGTGCTTATATTCATTTCAGCTTTAAATTACATTATGAATCCCAGAATTTGGATGGAACTGCATTAATAAATGAATCACCTTAAATTTCGACCTAAAATTAAATATAACATCCTTGACCGAACAGACAATTAAGGATTATAAAAGAAAGCTCAATCTGTTACTCTGACAGCATCACGGTGTCCTAAAGCTGACAAAAGACCTCAGGAATCATCTAACATGGGTAAATCAAAAGGAGGAGGAGAAGAACATATTGACCTGCACATATAATAATAAAACCCTTTAAGTCAGATCTTCAAAACCCGTCATCGAGGATCCTAACATTAACCTCTCCACTTTCCACCACCAGAACATCTCAATCTCTCCATATCAAATTTCCAATCTCCAACCACACATCTGTTCGCATCTCATCTCCTCCAAGGCTCCTCTCAGAATCTATTTCATCGTCTATTTTCGCTCCAATTTCTCAGATCTGGAGTGAGTTGTAATGGATTTGGTGACCGTGGAGGCCAATGACCCACATTTCATTCCTCAAGTCCACACAAAACGCGAAACCGAAGCCTCCACTAGTGATTATGTAGACCGCCTTCAGTTCAGCACCTGTGGAGAACCTAGCGAAAAATGACTCTGACCCAGTAAAATGAGCTCCTGCAAGCCCTTCAGATGTACAGCACATATTAGACCAGAGCTGCTTGGAGAACACTGGGGGTCAAATGGGTTTTCAAAAAAGATCGTATTTTCAGTTTGTAACGTAACTCTCCCTACATGTAAAAGAATCTGCAAATACTTTTCATCAAACATAAAAAGCATGCTAAACAAAGATATTGGGCTATATCATACATGCACAATGTGGCATCATGTTCATCACAAGTGGGGGGGGGGATGGTTTCAGCATGACACTGGTGTCATTTTCATGTTTTGAATCACGTTGTTTAAGTAACAAATGCATTTACAAACATTATGTGGCTATTTTGAGGCAACTAAAATAGACAACGCCATTGACCAACTAAAAGCTGCTCTAATGTAAATAGGGTTTTTTGTTGTAGTTATTTAAAACACGTTAGTGATAGGCAGGTCCAAAATACATGTTCATGTTGCTTATTAAACCCACAGGGATGTGCAGCAACTCATAAATATCTTTGAAAGTTGATCTAATGTCAATTGCTTTTGTTGTGTTTTGTTTTTTATTTTGTTTTGTTCATTTTGAAAGAACACATAAGTGATAGGCAGGTCCAAAATACACGCACATGTTGCTTATTAAACCCACAGGGATGTGCAGCAGCACACACATATCTTTAAAAGTTGCTCTAATGTCAATTGCTTTTGTTTTGTTTTGTTTTGTCGTGTTATGTGTTTTGTGTCTTTTATCTTGTTTTGTTTTTTTTGTTTTGTATTTTTGTGGTCTTTTATTTTGTTTTGTTTCTATTTAAAGAACACGTGAATAATATGGAGGTCCAAAATACATGCACATGTTGCTTATTAAACCCACAGGGATGTGCAGCAACTCACAAATATCTTGAAAAATTGCTTTAATGTTAATAGCTTTTGTTTTGTTTTGTTTTTTATTTTGTTTTGTTCGTTCTGAAAGAACACATAAGTGATAGGCAGGTCCAAAATACATGCACATGTTGCTTATTAAACCCACAGGGATGTGCAGCAGCTCACAAATATCTTTAAAAGCCGCTCTAATGCCAATAGCTTTTGTTTTGTTTTGTTTTGTTTCATTTTGTTTTGTTTCATTGTTATTTAAAGAACACATTAGTGATAGGCAGATCCAAAATACATGCACATGTTGCTTATTAAACCCACAGGGATGTGCAGCAGCACACAAATATCTTTAAAAGCCGCTCTAAAGCCAATAGATTTTGTTTTGTTTTTGTTTCGTTTCATTTTGTTTTGTATCATTGTTATTTAAAGAACACGTGAAAGATAGGCAGATCCAAAATACATGTTCATGTTGCTTATTAAACCCACAGGGATGTGCAGCAACTCACAAATATCTTTAAAAGCCGCTCTAATGTCAATAGCTTTTGTTTTGTTATATTTCGTTTAATTTCGTTTCGTTTCATTGTTATTTAAAGAACACATGAAAGATAGGCAGATCCAAAATACATGTACATGTTGCTTAGTAAACCCACAGGGATGTGCAGCAACTCACAAATATCTTTAAAAGTTGCTCTAATGTCAATAGCTTTTGTTTTGTTATATTTCGTTTTATTTTGTTTTGCATCATTGTTATTTAAAGAACACGTGAAAGATAGGCAGATCCACAATACATGTTCATGTTGCTCATTAAACCCACAGGGATGTGCAGCAACTCACGAATATCTTTAAAAGTTGCTCTAATGCCAATAGTTTTTGTTTTGTTTTGTCGTGTTATGTGTTTTGTGTCTCGTCTCTTTTAACTTGTTTTTGTTTTTTTGATTTTTTTTGTGGTCTTTTATTTTGTTTTGTTTCTATTTAAAGAACACGTGAATGATAGGAAGGTCCAAAATACATGTACATGTTGCTTATTAAACCCACAGGGATGTGCAGCAGCGCACAAATATCCTTAAAAGCCGCTCTAATGTCAATAGCTTTTGTTTTGTTTGTTCTGAAAGAACACGTTAGTGATAGGCAGGTCCAAAATACATGTATATGTTGCTTATTAAACCCACAGGGATGTGCAGCAGCACACAAATATCTTTAAAAACTGCACTAATGTCAATTAATTTTGTTTTGTTTTTGTTTTGTTATTTAAATAACGCGTTAGTGATAGGCAGGTCCAAAATACATGTACTTCTTGCTTGTTAAACAGGTGTGCAACAGCACATAAATATCTTTAAAAGCTGCTCTAACATCAATAGCTTTTGCTTTGTTTTGTCATTTATTTATTCTATTAGAAAACAAGAAGCAACTGACATAATTCTTAAACAGTTTTCACTTATTTTTTTCAACTATTTAACTAACTAACTAATTCATTCATTCATTACATTCATTCATCACCTTTGTTCACTCGTTTGTTCACTCATTCGTAATTCATTCACTCATTTGAACCTATACACAGGTTTTGAGGAAAAATGGTTAAAATCTGATTTATTCAGGTATAAAATAACACTTTAAATAAAGTGCTGAACTTGAACTGAGTACATTTTTCAGTCAGTATCTGTACTTTCAGTTGAGCATTTCTATTCCTGAGTACTTTTTTCACACCTCTGCAGAAGCGAGTGTTCATGTTTTCTGTTTTCTTCAGATATAAAAGCATTAAGGAAGACAGCGGCGGTCTGTGAATCATCTTCTGACTGAAGGTCCTGCAGAGGATCTGTTCTCTGCCGCATTATTGAACAGCAGTCTGGATGAGAACTGAACAATAACACCGAGAGAAAATAACAGCATTGACAGCAGATCAAGCCCACGGAAAACACAAACACTGACGGGCAACTCCTGTACCTGAACACTAAACTAAGAGGATTTCAGAGTCTAGCTATGTCCAGCGCTGCTCCATTGAGCTCTTTTGTTAAGGATTATGCAATTATGGTAGTCTAAATTTAATTGACATACTTTTAATTAAAAATAACATCTAAAAAAATGCATTATTGCGTATTTTAATTAAGCAACAGTTTAATATGGTGTAAAAGCAATGCAGTCTTGTTTTTTTTTTTTGTTTTTTTTTATAATACTTTAGTTCTTGTAGAAGTGTTTGTTCACAAACACTGTAATAATATGCAAATAATAATATGCAAACATAGGCTGTAATAATATGCAAACATTCATTCATTAATTTATTTTCCTTCGGATTAGTCTCTGATTTATTAGAGGTTGCCACAACGGAATGAACCGCCATCTATTCCAGCAGCAATCAATCAAGAACTGGGAAAATATGCAAACATAAAGACAAATGATATTATCAGCCTATTATTATGATATTGGCTATTTATTAGTACTTATAAAGCACATATTATACATGACCTTATTATTCCTAATCCTACTCACTAAGCAAACCCATCTACTACCTTAATAACAATTAATAAACAGCACATTAGGAATTTATTAAAGTTAATGGTTAATTAATAGCAAGAATTGATTTTTATGTAGGATGAAATACATTTTTTAATATGCTTGTTGAGTCTGGCATCATGCGTCATCATTTCCAGGTGCAAACAACACTGTGCTAATGTAAAAATGTGGAGTAATTATACCAAAATAAAAAATAAATGAATCACGACTGTTACATTTATATCCACGCTGAAATCTCAGACGGCCAGACAGAGATTCATCATTTATGATTTGTTAAAATATTTGCATCTGAGACGCTGAGAGAACAGAGGCTCTGCTGTAAACTGTGAGGCTTTTTTATTTAACGAGGATCATAAATGGTAATTAGAATCATATTCACAGCTTAAATGAAGACAGATCTGGATGTAAAATAAAATATAAAAATGACACAAATAAACAAGCACAAAGCAATAAAAAAGATATTTAACCTGGAAGTTGATTATAGTACAGAAAGTATCAATGAAAGTGCATGACCTCAGTTTAAGCACGAGCTATGAATTCTCATAAAAACTGGTGCTATAAATGCTGATGCCAAAATTAATCTTATTTTGTTGCTGTTTGGGTTCATAAGTGAGTGAACAAAACTTAATACTATATAATATTATATAAACATTGCATTCACAACTCAATGAAAAGTTGAGCAATAGCCCCGCCCACAAAATAAATGACAGTACCACCCAAAATGACTCATAGTGTCGGCTAAAATGACTGATAGTCCCACCCCAAACGACCGACAGCCTCACCCCCAAAATGAATGATAGTCCTGCCCAAAATTTTTGATAGCCCGACCCTAAATGACTGATAGCCCAGCCCCCGAAATGAATGATAGTCCCACCCAAAATGACTGATAGTCCCGTCCCAAATGACTGACAGACCTGCCCCCAAAACGACTGATAGTGTCGCCCAAAATGACTGATAGTCCCGCCCAAAATGACTGATAGTCCTGCCCAAAATGACTGATAGTCCCGCCCTTAAATGACTGAAAGCCCCACCCCCAAAATGACTGATAGTCTTGTCCCAAACGACTGATAACCCCATCCCCAAAATGAATGATAGTCCCGCCCCAAATGACTGATAGCCCCGCCCCCAAAATGAATGATAGTCCCTCTCAAAATGAATGATAGTCTTGCCCAAAATGACTGATAGTTTCACCCCAAATGCCTAATAGTCCCGCCCCAAACAACTGATGGCCCCGGCCCCAAAATTAATGATAGTCCCGCCCCAAGAACTGTTAGCCCCGTTCCCAAAATGACTGATAACCCTGTCCCTAAAATTAATGATAGTCCCGCCCAAAATTACTGACAGTCCCGCACCCAAAATTAATGATAGTCCCAACCAAAATGACTGATAGTCCTGCCCCAGATGTCTGTTAGCCCCGCCCCCAAAATGACTAATAGTGTCGCCCAAAATTACTGATAGTCCCGCTAAAATGCCGCCCCAAACGACTTATAGCCCCACCTCCAAAATGACTCATAGTCCCGTCCCAAATGATTGATAGCCCCTCCCCCAAAATGAATGATAGTCCCGCCCCAAATGACTGATAGTCCTACCCGAAATGACTGATAGTCCCGCCCCAAATAATTTATAGCCCCGTCCCCCAAATGAATGATAGTCCCATCCAAAATGACTGATAGTCCTGCCCCAAACAACTGATAGCCCCTCTCCCCAAAATGACTGATAGTCCTGCCCCAAACAACTGATAGCCCCTCTCCCCAAAATAACTGATAGTCCTGCCCCAAACAACTGATAGCCCCTCTCCCCAAAATGAATGATAGTCCCGCCCCAAACAACTGATAGTCCCGCCCAAAGTAACTGATAGTCCCGCCCCAAATGACTGACAGCCCACCCCCAAAATTAATGATAGTCCCGCCCAAAATTACTGATAGCCCCGTCCCCAAAATGAATGATAGTTCCACCCAAAATGACTGATAGTCCCGCCCCAAATGACTGATACACCTGCCCCAAAAATGACTAATAGTGTCGCCTCAAAGGACTGTTAGCCCCGTCCCCAAAATAACTGATAACCCTGTCGCTAAAATGAATGACAGCCCCGCCCCAAAATGACTGAAAGTCCAGCCCAAAATGACTGATAGTCCCGTCCCAAACGACTGATAGCCAGCCCCTAAAATAAATGATAGTCCTGCCCCAAATGACTGACAGCCCCACCCCCAAAATGACTGATAGTCCTGTCCCAAACGACTGATAGCCAGCCCCCAAAATAAATGATAGTCCTGCCCCAAATGACTGACAGCCCCACCCCCAAAATGACTGATAGTCCCGTCCCAAACGACTGATAGCCAGCCCCCAAAATAAATGATAGTCCTGCCCCAAATGACTGACAGCCCCACCCCCAAAATAAATGATAGTCCTGCCTCAAATGACTGACAGCCCCACCCCCAAAATGACTGATAGTCCCGTCCCAAACGACTGATAGCCAGCCCCTAAAATAAATGATAGTCCTGCCCCAAATGACTGACAGCCCCACCCCCAAAATGACTGATAGTCCCGTCCCAAACGACTGATAGCCAGCCCCCAAAATAAATGATAGTCCTGCCCCAAATGACTGACAGCCCCACCCCCAAAATGACTGATAGTCCCGTCCCAAACGACTGATAGCCAGCCCCCAAAATAAATGATAGTCCTGCCCCAAATGACTGACAGCCCCACCCCCAAAATAAATGATAGTCCTGCCTCAAATGACTGACAGCCCCACCCCCAAAATGACTGATAGTCCCGTCCCAAACGACTGATAGCCAGCCCCCAAAATAAATGATAGTCCTGCCCCAAATGACTGACAGCCCCACCCCCAAAATGACTGATAGTCCCGTCCCAAACGACTGATAGCCAGCCCCCAAAATAAATGATAGTCCTGCCCCAAATGACTGACAGCCCCACCCCAAAATGACTGATATTCCCGTCCCAAACGACTGATAGCCCCGTGCCCAAAATTAATGGTAGTTTCGCTCAAATGTCTCCATAGTTGCAAGATTTTCAGGTGCTGCGTAATATCATTGCACTGTTGCAGTCATGGTACGACAGCAAAATTCCTTAATTAATACGCCAGAATGAGAGTACAGTTCCTGGACTGGCTTAGAGAATATCAACTTTTCATTTTCTGTCAGTTTTAACACACGAAAAACTACAGAAGAGCAAGTTTAAATAGGAAGTTATGTGATGCTAATGGTCTAATCCGACTGATTAATCCAAAGCTGTAAATGTGCATACACAGTAAAAGATGCAGACGTATGAAACACTGCGGAATCCCACGCATAATCTCTTTGTACATCCGAATTAACGTGAAACTGAGCGCACGTGCACGAGCGCAAAACCCCTCCCTGCCTCCTCCCCCGTATAAATATGGTAATGACTCCACACTCCACAAAGCAATGGCAAAAGCAAGCAAGAAGAGAAACTTCACAGAATGTGAATTGGAGGTGCTCCTATTGGAGGCAGACCGGAGAAAAACTGGGTTATTTGCAACTCAAAAAATAGAGTGCAGTGGGGTCTGAACATCACACTGTGAATGAATTTAAAAAGAAATGGTCCGATGTAAAGGTGCAGGTTAAGAGGAGAACAGCGGCGCACCGTCAAAGTGTGGACCGAACAGGCGGAGGAACAGGGGATGCTGAACTAACACCCTTTGAGGAGAGAGTTGCCTCAATTGTGGGCGACACTTTACTGTCTGGAGTAGTATCAGTGTCTGTGGGAGACACAGATGTATTAAAGGAACACTTTGTTAGGGCGGTATAGCAGCACCCCTCCGCTCTTATCAAGGCAGCGCCACCGGCATTTCAGCTGCCCAATCGCCCGCTCTACAACTGACCGAGTGCGAGAATGGGCATCATTGTATCTGCGCTCTTGGTCAGTTTGTGGGTTGTTGAGGGGGGTTAACAGCCATGTCTTTAATGGATAACCACGGTCTCCTGATAATAATTATGCTCAATAAAATAAAATAATTTTTTTTTTAAACTTGTTGGAATAATATCTTTAAATACATCACTCACCAACAAGCCACCCATCGCGCGTTTGTGAGAATGACTGAATCATGGGTTGACCTTGCCACAATATTATATACATTTGCAAATGCTTTTATATGTTCTAAATCACATAATTGGTAAAAAAAAAAATTGTGTCGATTAACCCATGTTATCAATTATAAATGAATAGTAATGTTTTTCACTGTGTTGGTGTGATACTTTGTAGTGTGCAATTTATCATAATTGCCTCTAGGAGTCGCCAATGGAAAAAAAACAAACACACTCAGGAAATACACGTACGCCAGACATGAAGTTGGCGCGGACCAACGCACATTCACACGTTAATTTCATCGTTAGTAAATCCAAACGTGAGCGTGAAGTTTTTGTGTGTACGCAGCGTTAATACATGAAGCCCCTGGAGATTTTCTTTTAGGTAACTGGTTGCAAACAATTAATATGGGCTGAATTTAAAGAAGCAAATTCAATTTGTTAATGTTCAACTTAATTTTTTTGTTTAAATTCAGCACATTTAAATTGTTTGCAACCAGTTACTTTAAAGAGATTTAGCATATCAAATAAATTTTTTTTCAGAGTAAAAATAATGCATTTTTTTTTATCATTAAACATAAGAGCATGTTCTTTACACCCCAAAACAAAATCCAAAGTTTGTAAAAACGCATGATATAACCCCTTTAAAAACAGCCCCACATTTCTGCGACTATCTGCTCTGTAAATGTGAGTCCTGGCACTCACAGAAGCACATGTCGAAGCGCAGGCCCACATGCATGTCAATAACTGATCCATGCACGGAGATCCTGCGGCGACGCTCCAGGCCAGACTGCTCTGCAATTTCCCCAGCTATTCTTAGCTCTGTGATGCAGACGCTGAATGAGGATTTATGTGGGACGCTGTGAGGGTCCTGTGGCCACAGTAAAGAGTTCTGGAGATATGCAAATGAGCATGCAGTTTTCACCACACGACACTTCGCATTCAAAGGCTGCCATTTATTCTAATACAATCCCGCTAAAGAGCATTTAAAGACACAGTGCATGCAAAAATTACACTGAGGCATTAAGTAGATGCTTCATTTGTACATATAACAGAAGCTATTTGTTATAAACCAACAATATTTGTTTGCGAATTAGCATGCAGTTTTTAACCACACGACATTTCACATTGAAAGACTCCCATTTATTCTAATGCAGGCCCGCTAAAGAGCATTTAAAGAGACAGTGCACCTAAAAATTCACTGATGCATTTAGTAGATGGTTCATTTTTACATATAACAGAAGCTATTCCTTTGCAAATGAGCATGCAGTTTTCACCTCACGACACTTCGCATTCAGAGACTGCCATTTATTCTAATACAGTCCCGCTAAAGAGCATTTAAAGACACAGTGCATGCAAAAATTACACTGAGGCATTAAGTAGATGCTTCATTTGTACATATAACAGAAGCTATTTGTTATGAGCCAACAATATTTGTTGTCAAATTAGTATGCACTTTTCACCACACAACACTTTTCATTCAGAGACTGCCATTTATTCTAATACAGTCCCGCTAAAGAGCATTTAAAGAGACAGTGCACCCACTGATTCACTTAATTGATGCTTCACTTGTACATATAACAGAAGCTATTTGTTATGAACCAACAATATTTGTTTGCGAATGAGCATGCAGTTTTTAACCACACGACATTTCACATTGAAAGACTGCCATTTATTTTAGTACCTTCCCGCTAAAGAGCATTTAAAGAGACAGTGCACCTAAAAATGCACTGATGCATTTAGTAGATGGTTCATTTTTACATATAACAGAAGCTATTCCTTTGCAAATGAGCATGCAGTTTTCACCATACGACGTTTCACATTGAAAGACTCCCATTTATTCTAATACAGTCCCGCTAAGGAGCATTTAAAGAGACAATGCATGCAAAAATGACACTCATGCATTTAGATGCTTCGTTTTTACATATAAGAAAAGTTATTTGTTTGCAAATGAACGTGCAGTTTTCACCTCACGACACTTCACATTCAGAGACTGCCATTTATTCTACAGTAACGCTAAAGAGCATTTAAAGGGACAGTGCATGCAAAAATTGCATTGATGCATTTAGTAGATGCTTTATTAATACATATAAAAGAAGTGTTACGACCCAGGGCTCTATCAGACACCCGGCGAAATAAGGCACAAGGTGTGTTTGGCGTGATTTGTTGACATTTTCAGACCAGTGCAACAGTCATTTTCATGTTTTGTGCCACGTTGTCTAAGGGTGCATTCACACCTGCATTATTTAGTTTGGTTGAATCGCACTAGAGTTCGTTTTCCCTCTTGGTGCGGTTCGTTTGGGCATGTGTGAATGTAGCAATCATACTCGAGTGTGCACCAAAGCGGACCAAAAAAGCATACCGAGACCTCCTTGCGGAGGTGGTCTCGATACGCTTTCAAACAAACCCTAGAGCGGATTGTTTGTGGTGAGAACATGATCCGAACTAAAACAGACCCGACCGCAAAAAGTACTGCGCCTTTTTGGACTAATCCAGCTGCCGTAGGCCGATGTGCAGTGCATTATGGAATATGGAGGAAAAGTATTTGTTGACAGCGCTTTACCAAAAGAGAAAGAGAGGGGGGAAAACATTACCTGATGTATCGTTGGTAATATTTCCGGAAGATGACCATGTCGGAGTTTAGCTAAATTAATTCACTAAATTTACTAAACAATTCACTAAACAACCAGGAATTTGATTAATTAAATTGTTTGACCACACTTCATTATTATTGTTCATTTATTCCTTTGCTGGAAATTAGAACTAAATTTAGAAATAGTTTAGACACAAATCTTTGGGCTAAACAAAGGAAATTAAATATGCTGGCTAATGGATGTGTTCAGTGGAGAGAGTTTCCACAGTTTCCTCACTCCACCAAAGTAAAGGAGTAAAGAGTAAAAGTAAGTAAAGAAGCTGAATGGAGGAGGCTCGTTCTTTATCCTCGCTCTGCAGATGCTCTGTTCAACTGTTTTCTCACTAGTGAAGCGTTCAGTTTTTACACTTACAAAGTCCACCATGTAAATAGCAAATGCACCATGGAACCACACAACTGACTCTTACAGGGAATGTGAGATGAGACTCTGATTGGTTTAATGTACGTTATGCTTAAAACACACCCAGAACTCATTAAGAGAATAAACACAGCCTTGTTAGATCATGTGCCGGGGCGCAGAGCGTATTTTACCATCCTTAAAATAGCAAAAGTGAATTCGGACATGGCCTTAATGCTTTTGTGCCATGCACTTTAGACTTTGTGCCTAGATCATTAAAATCGCGCCCCCAGTGTCTGTGTATTTTGTATTTTGTCTTAAGCAGTCATTTCTTAGGTTCGTCAGTTTCAGCTGCTCATTGGTCGATTAAATTCCCAATGACTTCACTACAACTGCCCAATCTAAAGAGAAGTTCCCCATTTAAAAAGACGGCGGCGTGGAAGAATGCTAGCTTGCTTTCGCTTGCTCCTGTGGTTATGCTTTTGCTGGATTGTTTTGCCGTTTTCTGATGTTGTGTTAATAACAGAAAACAATAGAAAATATTAATTTAATAGATCGATTTGTGAGGGGTGTACTAATATATGCTGAGTAGGCATGGGACGATAACCGTTTTCAAGGTATACCGCGGTTTTAAAAAGTCAAGGTTATCATACCACCAAAATTTTCTCTAATACCGTTCCTAAGGTATGTGTAACATTGTGTAACATGTTTACATTTTTTAACAACTGCATCTCCAGCAGAAAAGCTATCCAAAGATGCCATAATTAAATTGTAAATAAATCTGTGTTTTTGAAACTAATGAAGACAGCAGAAGTCAATGATTCATTTTCATTATTTAGCCTGGCACGTTTACTGCTCCAAAATATTATAAATGTTTCTCAAAATAAAATATATTGTGTTCAAAAGGGGAAAAACTTTTAGTTTTTTACCCAGACATTTAAAAAGAATATATTTTAGAGCAGTGATCACAATACCGTGATATTTTTATCCAAGGTTATCATACCGTCAGAATCTTATACCGGCCCATGCCTAATGCTGAGCACTGTGTATATAAATTTATATATATTTTAAAAATACATAAAAATTGGCAAAATGACAATTTAATAATTGAATATGTATGTCTTTGTGTGATATTTTAATTATTGAAACGGTCAAAAACAAAAATTACTGCATTTTTTACAACAGTTATCATATATATATATATATATATATATATATATATATATATATATATATATATATATATATATTATTTTTTTTTTATATATATATAAGACTTGTAGGTCAGACAAGGTACATCTAACACTGACATATGCATCTGTTACGCAAAGGGACGTTAAAACAAGCAGACAGAAGACTGCAGTCTGTTCAAACAGATTGGATTTGATCATAGTCAAGTCCAATATGTCAAGAAAGAGTCCACTTCCATCTTCAACAACACACACACACACACACACACACACACACACACACACACACACACACACACACACACACACACACACACACACACACACACACACACACATGATCATTGGTCTTGAACCTTTAAATATGTTGTTTTTAAGACTTTGTTCATTCATTACTCCTTTTATTTATCAGGGGTCGCCACAGTGGAATGCCCTTCCAGCTTGGCCGTAGTGTATGTGTGTGAATGCAAGAGTGTATGGGTGTTTCCCAGTGTTTGGGTTGCAGCAGAAAGAGCATCGCTGTGTAAAACATATGCTGGATAAGTTGGCGGTTCATTCCGCTGTGGCGACCCCTGATTAATAAAGGGACTAAGCCAAAAAGAAAATGAATTAATTAAAGATCTTGCAGCGACGCAGTGGCGCAGTAGGTAGTACTGTCGCCTCACGGCAAGAAGGTCACTGGTTCGAGCCTCGGCTGGGTTGGTTGGTGTTTCTGTGTGGAGTTTGCATGTTCTCCCTGCGTTCGCCTGGGTTTCCTCCGGGTGCTCCAGTTTCCCCCACAGTCCAAAGACATGTGGTACAGGTGAATTGGGTAGGCTAAATTGTCCGTAGTGTATGAGTGTGTATGGGTGATTCCCAGTGATGGGTTGCAGCTGGAAGGGCATCTGCTGTGTAAAACATGTGCTGGATAAGTTGTCGGTTCATTCCGCTGAGGCGACCCCGAGTTAATAAAGGGACTAAGCCTAAAAGAATGAATGAATGAATGAATGAATTTTGGAAAGTTTTAATTAATATAGTCCTAAAGGGGCTCTGTGTGAGATTATTGATGATGAACTATTTTGCCTAATTTAAAGTTGTTGTTTTTTACACAATGTTGATTAGACAAGGGTCTAATCATTAAAAAAAACACTGTCACTGTTGATCAGGTAGAATGGCTTTTACTCTGCTTCTCCTGCGCACCGCTGCGCAGCCCCATCTGCTAACAAAGGCAGTTTCACCAAGACTCTCTATACAGTATGTTAGTTTGTTTCATTCCACTGTCTACTGCAGGGGTGTCCAAACTCGGTCCTGGAGGGCCGGTGTCCTGCTGAGTTTTGCTCCAACTTGCTTCAACACACCAACCAGGAAGTTTCTAGTATATCTAGAAAGAGCTTGACTGCCTGGCTCAGGTGTGTTTGATTAGTGTTGGAGCTAAACTCTCCAGGACACCGGCCCTCCAGGACGGAGTTTGGACACCCCTGCAGTCCCCTGGTCTACTGTATATTTAAACACGTGACTTAATAATAACTTTGCCTGCTTTAAGGTGTATTTTTCTATTTATTTATGTGATTCTTGTCTGTTTTAATGCAATATTCGACATGTTGAAACATATAGTTGCAGTCAGAGCAAGGAATTTTTCACAGTATTTCCTATAATATTTTTTCTTCTGGAGAAAGTCTTATTTGTTTTATTTCGGCTAGAATGAAAGCAGTTCTTAATTTTTTTAAAGCCATTTTAATATTATTAGCCCCCTTAAGCAATATTTGTTTTGGATTGTCTACAGAACAAACCACTGTTATACAATGACTTGCCTAATTACCCTAACTTTACCCTAATTACCCTAGTTAAGCCTTTAAATGTCACTTTAAGCTGAATACTAGTCAAATATCTAGTCTAATATTATGTGCTGTCATCATGGCAAAGATAAAAGAAATCAATTATTAGAAATGAGTTATTAAAACTATCATGTAACAAAATCTCATCTCATTTAAACAAAAATTGGGGAATAATTCTGACCTCAAATGTACAATGCATGCTAACAATGAGTGACTTACTGTAATGAAAGGCACTTTTAAATTCAATTCTCTCACACAAACACACACACACACACTCATCTGTCCTCCCACTGAGAGCTTCATTCAGGACAGGTGGGAGGGAGCACAGATCAATGAATGATCTCAAACATCACTGAGAAAAGCCACACGAGCAGATATAAGCACAGAAATGCAAGCAACACGCTGGGGAAATCAGTCTTACAGCTATACAGCAAAACTTATCTAGCATTCGCAATTTGTATGCCTCCGAGGGACGTCAACACGCATTAATGTAAAACAATTCAGAATCAAAGCGTTTCTGTCCCATCTGACACACAAACCGGCAACTGTGGGCTGTTTGACATCATTAATCCAGCTACACCGGCATGCAAATACAGTAGAAATGCTCAATATTTATCCTAGTTTCAGACTGAGGACGTTGGAAGGTTGGATGAAGACTTTGTAAAATATTATAGGATGAATATTCATGACTTTTAGTGTCTTTGAATTATTCACTAAGTCATGCTGCCTTGTGAAGGTCAATATAACTGCTGTTCTATAAAAACTATACAGACTTTTCTGAGAAGGGAGCAACTCAATGGACATTTTAATGTAAAAATAAAAAACATTAAAAATATGTTGAAAATACAAATCGAAGGTAATTTATGTGCATTTTAGGGATACAAGTTCCAGTGTGAATTCGGAATTGAAGTTTTCAGAGGAATAAAATCGATAGAATAAAAAATATCATATTATAATAATTTTTGCTTCCTTATTTAGGTGGTCAAAACGGCATTAATGTGTGGATGTCAAATATATGTCAATGTTTTGACAACAAATTGACATCTAACATTGGCGTCAAAAAAATAAGTCAAAAGTTACAGGACTGTCCCATAATCCATTTTTTGGGCAACTTAAAAAACATCAAAAACGTGTAAAATGTTCAAAAGATTGACATTTATTTGACATCCACACATTGATGCGCATTTGACCACCAAAACAACAACACAAAAAATGTTATAAGTTTTATTCACCTAAAAGCTTAAATTACAATTGCACACTGCATTTTGTATTCCTAAAATGTACGTAAACTACCCTGATTTCCAAATGACATCCAATTAACATCTAACATTGGCATAAAAAATAAATGGGGCATCTTGATGTAAAAAAAAAAAAACTTAAAAACGTCAAAATCGATTTTATGTCAAACCTTGATGTCTATTTGACATCCACACACTGCCATTAATGCCACACATTAATGCCATTTTGACCACCAAAACAACACAAAGTATTACAATATAAGATAATTTTATTCATCTGAAAGCTTAAATTACAAATTTACACTGGATTTTGTATCCCTACAATATGCGAAAACTATCATAATGTCAAAATTGACATTGAATTGACATCTAACACTGACATCAAAAATTAAGTCAAAAACTGATGACAAGACTGTCCTTAAATGCATTTTTTGGGGGGCATTTGATGTCAAAAACACATCAAAAACATGTGAAATGATTAACTTTTTTGGCAACCTTGATATAAAAAAAATTGAAAACGCATAACAATTTAACTATTTGACATCCACACATTGATGCCCATTTGAACACCAAAATAACAACCTTAAAAGTGTTATAATATAAGTTTATCTAAACGCTTCAATTCCATTAATTTTGGAGTCAAAAAATGAATTTAAAAAATTGAGTCCCATAATCAATTTTTCAAAAATGCAAATTGATTTGATGTCGGAACCTTGATGTCTATTTGACATTCACACATTAATGCCATTTTGACCACCAAAATAACACACAAAGTATTATAATATGAGATAATGTTATTCAACTGAAAGCTTAAATTCCAAATTCCAAATGTTCACTGTATTTTGTATCCCTAAAATGTCTGTAAACTACCCTGATGTCAAAACAACCTCAAATAGACATCTAACATTAGCATGATGTCATCAAATTCATCGACCCATAATCGATTTTTAGGCACCTTGATGTCACAAAAACCAGTCAAAAATCCAAATTGATTTGATGTCAAAAACTTGATATCCACACATTGATGCCATTTTGACCACCAAAATAACAACAAGAAAAGTGTAATAGTATAAGTTATTCAGCTAAGAACTTCAATCCCAATTTCACACTGGATTTTGTATCTCTACAATGTATGTAAATTACCTTGATGTCAAAACGACATCAAATTGACATCTAACATTGGTGTCAAAATATACATCAAAAACTGATTACAGGACTGTCGCATAATGCATTTTTCTGGTCACCCTGATGTCAAAAATGCAAATTGCAAATTGATCGACATTTTTGGCAATCTTAATATAAAAAATCCATCAAAAATGCAAATCGATTTGATGTCAAAACCTTGATGTCTATTTGACATCCACACACTGATGCCATTTTGACCAACAAAGTAACAACATAAAAAGTGATATTATATAAGATCATTTTGATTCATCTGAAAGCTTCAATTACACATTACAAATGTTCACTGGATTTTGTATCCCTAAAATATAGGATATCATGATGTCAAAATTGACACTGAATTGACATCTAACACTGATGTCAAAAACAATGACAAGACTGTCCTGAAATGCATTTTTTTGGGGCATTTGATGTCAAAAACACATCAAAAACATGTCAAAAATGAAAAAAGATTTTGATTAAAAATCAAAAATACACATCAATTTGATCTCAAAACCTTGATGTCTTGACATCCACACATTGATGCCCATGTGAACACCATAATAACAACCTTAAGTGTTATAATATAAGTTATAATATAAATCTGAACGCTTCAATTCCATTAATTTTGGCGTCAAAAAATAAATAAAAAAATTGAGTCCCATAATCAATTTTTGGGGCACCTTGATGTAAAAAAATTCAAAAATGTCAAAAATGCAAATTGATTTGATGTCAGAACATTGACGTCTATTTGACATCCACACATTAATGCCATTTTGACCACCAAAATAACAACACAAAGTATTATAATATGAGATCATTTTATTCAACTGAAAGCTTAAATTCCAAATGTTCACTGTATTTTGTATCCCTAAAATGTATGTAAACTTCCTTGATGTCAAAACAACATCAAATAGACATCTAAAATTGGCATGATGTCATCAAGGTGCCTAAAAATCGATTATGGGTCGATGAGTTTGAAGTCACAAAAACCAGTAAAAAATGCAAATCGATTTGATGTCAAAACCTTGACGTCTATTTGACATCCACACACTGATGCCATTTTGACCAACAATGTAACAACAAAAAAAGTGGTATAATATAAGATAATTTTATTCATCTGAAAGCTTCAATTCCAAATTCCAAATGTACACTGTATTTTGTATCCCTAAAATGTCTGTAAACTACCTTGATGTCAAAAGAACATCAAATAGACATCTAACATTAGCATGATGACATCAAATTCATCGACCCATAATCGATTTTTAGGCACCTTGATGTCACAAAAACCAGTCAAAAATCCAAATCGATTTGATGTCAAAAACTTGACGTCTATTTGACATCCACACATTGATGCCATTTTGACCACCAAAATAACAAATCAAAAAGCATTATAATATAAGATATATTATATCTTACATTATAATATTAATATTTCATTGATCTGAAAGCTTTCATTTCAAATTACTAATGTACACTGGGTTTTATATCTCTAAAATGCATGTAAACTACCTTGATGTTAAAAACGACCTCAAATATACATCTAACATTGGAATAAAAACACTTCAGAAATCAATTGGAGGACTGTCCTGTATTCTGTTTTTAACATGTTTTTTGATTTGCATTTTTGACTTCTTTTTTGACTTCATTTTTTAATGTCGTTTTGATATCAAGATGCCCGCTGGGTATTAAACTACAACCACCAAACTCATGTCAGACCTTCAGACTGCTTTGACATTATCTGTTCTGACTTTATCTGCTTTTCTAAAAAAAGGACTATCACACTTCTGAAAAAAAAAAAAACATCTGGGATTTCATCGACATAACGCTCAAATGTCTCTTTGCACTCCACAATATATCTATCTCTTTGTCTGTCTGTCTTTTATCTTAATCTGTCTGTCTTTATTGGTTTTTCTAACACCAGAGGGTTGAGTTGGTTTTACTTAATTGTATTTCATACGTGTTCTTAAATGATCATTGAAAACATGACAAAGTAATATATACACATAAGATCAAGATTTATTTTCTATGTGCATGAATTGATCCAGCCGGGACTCAAACCAGCGACCTTCTTGCTGTGAGGCCACAGTTGAGGCCACCACTGAGCCACCGTGCCGCCTATTCCGTTTAAAAAAATTACACTTTTTTTTTTTTTTTTTTCAGTGTATCACTTAATCAGCCCCGAAAAATATCCATACGGACCGAACAAGGTCCAATTAAAGGCATTACACTGAACTCCTGACAGCCAGACGTCAGACTGAAGCCCATCAGACTACAGAAATCTCTGAAACTAAACCGGTCACGACGGCACCTGCACACTAATTGAGCCATAAATAACTCAGTGCTACAGTGAAGCATGGAGACGCTCAGGTCTGATTTTACTGTGCTGTTTGAAGTGATTTTCAGCCTCCGTCCCGCAGGGTCTCAGACTGACAAAAGACTTTCTAAAGCATGAAGAGAGAAACACTGCTCTGTGATCTTAAAGTTCTTCAAGGGTGTCTTTGCAGGACTGCTGTGAAAGCACATCTGAAAGACGCAAAACTGACACTGCATGATACATCCAACATAAAAACAATATTGGGATTTGTCGAGAAATATTTATGTGGCATCAGAGTGTTGTGTTTAGAAATGGAACATGGTGCAGTGTTTTGGATCTCATTTACTGTGATTTACTACACTGTAAATAAAATGCAGGGTTACACACAATACAAGCATGTTGCATCAATACAAATCGATTAAGTTAACTTAATTGTTTTTACAAATTGAAGTGGATTGAACATAAAACATTTAAGTCACAAAGAATTGCAGAAGTAGTTTAAACAAGCAGCAAAAATCATCTTCAGAGTGTATATCACAAACTAACAATTGATAACTGGGGAGAAAATATCTTGTAAAGCTTGCAATACAGGTTTGGGTTGTTTGAAAAAGCCTCGGGATCAATTTGGTCAATAAAATCAACACTATCCTTGCATTTCGTAATGAGTGTTTAGAGTCTGACTTGCTAAGCAGTAAATCAATCACAATGACCAGGTCATGTGATCAATCAGACACTGAATTGCATGACCAATCAGATAAGAATAGTGAGCATTTGATCAATCAGAGCAAAGTTGTATTATATTATATGGCCAATCAAAGTGGAGTTGAATTATTGGGTCAATTAGGTAAAAGAAGTGAGCATCTGTCCAATCAAAGTAGAGCTGGATTATATGGCCAATTAGAGAAGAGTAGTGGGCATCTGACCAATCACAGTAGAGTTGGATTATATTATATGGCCAATTAGAGAAGAGTAGTGGGCATCTGACCAATCAGAGTAGAGTTGGATTATATGGCCAATTAGAGAAGAGTAGTGGGCATCTGACCAATAGCAGTAGAGTTGGATTATATGGCTATTTAGAGAAGAGTGGTGGGCATCTGACCAATCAGAGTAGAGTTCGATTATATATGCAATTAGAGAAGAGTAGTGGGCATCTGACCAATCAGAGCAGAGTTGGATTATATGGCCAATTAGAGAAGAGAAGTGGGCATCTGACCAATCAGAGTAGAGTTGGATTATATGGCTATTTAGAGAAGAGTAGTGGGCATCTGACCAATCAGAGTAGAGTTGGATTATATGGCCAATTAGAGAAGAGTGGTGGGCATCTGACCAATCAGAGTAGAGTTGAATTATATGGCTAATTAGAGAAGAGTAGTGGGCATCTAACCAATCAGAGCAGAGTTGGATTATATGGCCAATTAGAGAAGAGTGGTGGGCATCTGACCAATAGCAGTAGAGTTGGATTATATTATATGGCCAATTAGAGAAGTGTAGTGGGCATCTGACCAATCAGAGCAGAGTTGGATTATATAGCCAATTAGAGAAGAGTAGTGGGCATCTGACCAATCAGAGCAGAGTTGGATTATATAGCCAATTAGAGAAGAGTGGTGGGCATCTGACCAATCAGAGTAGAGTTCGATTATATATGCAATTAGAGAAGAGTAGTGGGCATCTGACCAATCAGAGCAGAGTTGGATTATATAGCCAATTAGAGAAGAGTAGTGGGCATCTGACCAATCAGAGCAGAGTTGGATTATATAGCCAATTAGAGAAGAGTGGTGGGCATCTGACCAATCAGAGTAGAGTTCGATTATATATGCAATTAGAGAAGAGTAGTGGGCATCTGACCAATCAGAGCAGAGTTGGATTATATGGCCAATTAGAGAAGAGTGGTGGGCATCTGACCAATCAGAGTAGAGTTCGATTATATATGCAATTAGAGAAGAGTGGTGGGCATCTGACCAATCAGAGTAGAGTTCGATTATATATGCAATTAGAGAAGAGTAGTGGGCATCTGACCAATCAGAGCAGAGTTGGATTATATGGCCAATTAGAGAAGAGTGGTGGGCATCTGACCAATCAGAGTAGAGTTGGATTATATATGCAATTAGAGAAGAGTGGTGGGCATCTGACCAATCAGAGTAGAGTTGGATTATATGGCCAATTAGAGAAGAGTAGTGGGCATCTGACCAATAGCAGTAGAGTTGGATTATATTATATGGCCAATTAGAGAAGAGTGGTGGGCATCTGACCAATCAGAGTAGAGTTGAATTATATGGCTAATTAGAGAAGAGTAGTGGGCATCTGACCAATCAGAGCAGAGTTGGATTATATAGCCAATTAGAGAAGAGTGGTGGGCATCTGACCAATCAGAGTAGAGTTGGATTATATGGCCAATTAGAGAAGAGTAGTGGGCATCTGACCAATAGCAGTAGAGTTGGATTATATTATATGGCCAATTAGAGAAGAGTGGTGGGCATCTGACCAATCAGAGTAGAGTTGAATTATATGGCTAATTAGAGAAGAGTAGTGGGCATCTAACCAATCAGAGCAGAGTTGGATTATATGGCCAATTAGAGAAGAGTGGTGGGCATCTGACCAATAGCAGTAGAGTTGGATTATATTATATGGCCAATTAGAGAAGTGTAGTGGGCATCTGACCAATCAGAGCAGAGTTGGATTATATAGCCAATTAGAGAAGAGTAGTGGGCATCTGACCAATCAGAGCAGAGTTGGATTATATAGCCAATTAGAGAAGAGTGGTGGGCATCTGACCAATCAGAGTAGAGTTCGATTATATATGCAATTAGAGAAGAGTAGTGGGCATCTGACCAATCAGAGCAGAGTTGGATTATATAGCCAATTAGAGAAGAGTAGTGGGCATCTGACCAATCAGAGCAGAGTTGGATTATATAGCCAATTAGAGAAGAGTGGTGGGCATCTGACCAATCAGAGCAGAGTTGGATTATATAGCCAATTAGAGAAGAGTGGTGGGCATCTGACCAATCAGAGTAGAGTTCGATTATATATGCAATTAGAGAAGAGTAGTGGGCATCTGACCAATCAGAGCAGAGTTGGATTATATGGCCAATTAGAGAAGAGTGGTGGGCATCTGACCAATCAGAGTAGAGTTCGATTATATATGCAATTAGAGAAGAGTAGTGGGCATCTGACCAATCAGAGCAGAGTTGGATTATATGGCCAATTAGAGAAGAGTGGTGGGCATCTGGCCAATCTGAGTAGAGTTGAATTATATGGCCAATTAGAGAAGAGAAGTGGGCATCTGACCAATCAGAGTAGAGTTGGATTATATGGCTATTTAGAGAAGAGTAGTGGGCATCTGACCAATCAGAGTAGAGTTGAATTATATGGCCTGAACACGATCACGAACACTAATTAAAATGACAAACCACATAAGGAGTGATGCGGTGGCACAGCGGGTAGTATTGTCGCCTCACAGCAAGAAGGTCGCTGGTTCGAGCCTCAGTTGGCATTTCTGTGTGGAGTTTGCATGTTCTCCCGGTCTTGGCGTGGGTTTCCTGCGGGTGCTCCAGTTTCCCCCACAGTCCAAACACATGCTAAATTGGCATTGAGTCTATGAGTGAAAATATGGAAAGTTGGAGCTCGTCTAATCTTAGGTAGGAGCTTATTCCAGCACTTTGAAGCAATAACATCAAAATTAGCTGTTATTGAATAAGCTTACACCGGGTACCTACAGAAAATCTGGTTTGATGACTTTAAAGAGCTACTGGGCCTGTACACATGTAGGAGATCTGTTAAATAAGGAGCTTTCAGGCCATTTAAGGATTTACAAACAAAAACTAATAACTTCAAATCAATCCGGAACCTGACAGGCGACCAGCCCAGAGAGGAAAGAGGCGGAGATATATGTTCCTGCTTACGAGTTCCTGTGAGAAGCCTCGCAGCTGCATTTTTTTGAACTAATTGCAGACTATTCAGGGCATTTTGGCTGTCATCCACATACAAAGAGTTGCAACAGTCAAGTCTGCTCAGAATAAAAGCATGAATCACCTTCTCAAGATCACTAAAAGAGGAAAACCATTTCACTTTTGCATTGTCATAGATGAAAAAAAATGGATTTAACTACTGAATTTATCTGTTTGTCAAATTTCAGATCACTATTAAACTGAACAAATAGGACCATTTGGAAAAGAGTAGTGGGAACTCAATCAGAGCAAAGGTTGATTATATAGCCAATTAGAGAAGAGTAGTGGCCATCTGACCAATCAGAGCAGAGTTGAATTATATAGCCAATTAGAGAAGAGTAGTGGCCATCTGACCAATCAGAGCAGACGTGAAATTATACAGCCAATTAGAGAAGAGTAGTGGCTATCTGACCAATCAGAGCAGAGTTGAATTGTTTAGCCAATTAGAGAAGAGTAGTGGCCATCTGACCAATCAGAGCACAGTTGAATTATATAGCCAATTAGAGAAGAGTAGTGGCCATCTGACCAATCAGAACGACGTTGGATTATATAGCCAATTAGAGAAGAGTAGTGGCCATCTGACCAATCAGAGCAGACGTGAAATTATACAGCCAATTAGAGAAGAGTAGTGGCCATCTGACCAATCAGAGCAGAGTTTAATTATATAGCCAATTAGAGAAGAGTAGTGGCCATCTGACCAATCAGAACGACGTTGGATTACATAGCCAATTAGAGAAGAGTAGTGGCCATCTGACCAATCAGAGCAGACGTGAAATTATACAGCCAATTAGAGAAGAGTAGTGGCTATCTGACCAATCAGAGCAGAGTTGAATTGTTTAGCCAATTAGAGAAGAGTAGTGGCTATCTGACCAATCAGAGCAGAGTTGAATTATATAGCCAATTAGAGATTAGTAGTGGCCATCTGACCAATCAGAACGACGTTGGATTATATTATAGGGTCAATTAGAGAAGAGTAGTGGCCATCTGACCAATCAGAGCAGAGTTGAATTATATAGCCAATTAGAGAAGAGTAGTGGCCATCTGACCAATCAGAGCAGCTTAATTATATAGCCAATTAGAGAAGAGTAGTGGCCATCTGACCAATCAGAGCAAAGTTAAATTATATAGCCAATTAGAGAAGAGTAGTGGCCATCTGACCAATCAGAGCAGCTTAATTATATAGCCAATTAGAGAAGAGTAGTGGCTATCTGACCAATCAGAGCAGAGTTGAATTATATAGCCAATTAGAGATTAGTAGTGGCCATCTGACCAATCAGAACGACGTTGGATTATATTATAGGGTCAATTAGAGAAGAGTAGTGGCCATCTGACCAATCAGAGCAGAGTTGAATTATATAGCCAATTAGAGAAGAGTAGTGGCCATCTGACCAATCAGAGCAGCTTAATTATATAGCCAATTAGAGAAGAGTAGTGGCCATCTGACCAATCAGAGCAAAGTTAAATTATATAGCCAATTAGAGAAGAGTAGTGGCCATCTGACCAATCAGAGCAGGATTAATTATATAGCCAATTAGAGAAGAGTAGCAGAAACTCTCTGGTTACAAACAAAACACCAGCGAAGAAACTCGACACAGAGAAACATAAAAACCTGCCAGCTAGTGTTTCAGAAGTGTTATTGCAGAGGTGCTATTGTAGAAGTATAAATGCATGGCAACACGCAAGGCATGCACCGTGGGTCACCAGCATAAATCAAGCTTCATGCGTGCAATGTGTGCCAGTGCAGGAGACGCTGTTGCAGGAGCTAGAGCGTTGCTGCACATGACACGCGTTGGCAATTGTGCAACTTTGTAGACTCACACCAGTTGCTTAGGCCGACTTGGCTAAAATATTTGTATCCTATTTCTAATTATGGCATAGCTTGCCACTCAATTAGGCAAATAAGGTAATGACTGAAAAAAAAACACACACACACAAATGCTTGATCAAAGATAGTGGCAGGAAATATCGTCCCAACCTGACCCGCGGGGACAAGTGTGAGCTCAGGCAGAGAATCCAAACTCTAGTCCAAACACATGCACTTTAGGTGTATTGGATGAACTAAACTGACTATAGTTTATGAGTGTGTGTGTGTTTATGAATGTGTATGGGTGTTTCCCAGTACTGGGTTGCAGCTGGAAGGGCATCCGCTGCATGTTCAAAACATATGTCGATATAGTTGGCAGTTTATTTTGCTGTGACGACCCCTGATAAATATGTGATTAAGCTTAAATTAAGGAAAATCAATGAATGAATATAAAGCCCTCTGCAAAAGTCTATATATATCCTTATTTAAAGGCACAGTACATTATTTTGCTTACCCCATTGGCAGACAATTTTACTTATGTTAGGAAAAAACTCACTTAATTTTTATTAAATTAAGAAGTTTAAGATTTTGGACTAGAAACAAGACAAAATCTAAGTAAGAAATCCTTTTTTATGCAGTGAATAATTGTGGTTTTCATTTCATCTGCATAGTTTTCTGGATCTGCAGTTGTTTTTGTCATTATACAGTGAGAGGAGATGGATATATTTACAGGATTGCATTTATTTCCATGTTCTTGTCAATAATAAACATCCGTCCTCTGTGATTGACACACACTCTTCATTGAGCGTGAAGGTGGACATGGTCTCAGTCACGCATATGCATGTGTAATGCTGCTCCGCTTTGCATATGAGGAGTTATTATGACCTGATTTATGCCTGTGGAAGCTCCATGTTCTTGGAAATCCAGTGTTTCTCATACTGTGGATCTGCTATTGGCAGAAAAGCTAATTCCACCAGGGATTCTTCTCACATGCTTCTCTTTTATGGAAAAGATATGAGATATCTAAAACAGAATTGAAAATTACATGCGCTGTAAAAAAAAAATGCAGGAATCCACACCATACAATCATGTTGTCCCAACATAAATCAATTAATGTAACCAATTTAAAATACAAAAAAAATCTTAAGAGTTATGTTGTTTCAGCTCACTTTAAATACGCAGTTTGAACAAACAGCAATATATATATATATATATATACATACAGTTGAAGTCAGAATAATTAGCCCCCCTTTTATTTTTATTTTTTTTTTTTAATATTTCCCAAATGATGTTTAACAGAGCAAGGAAATTTTCACAGTATGTCTGATAATGTTTTTTCTTCTGGAGAAAGTCTTATTTGTTTTATTTCGGCTAAAATAAAAGCAGATGTTAATTTTTTTTTTTATTTTAGGGTCAAAATTATTAGCCCCTTTAAGCTATATATTTTTCAATAGTCTACAGAACAAACCATCAATATACAATAACTTGCCTAATTACTCTAACCTGCCTAGTTAACCTAATTAACCTAGTTAAGCCTTTAAATGTCACTTTAAGCTGTATAGAATTGTCTTGAAAAATATCTAGTCTAATATTATTTACTGTCATCATGACAAAGATAAAATAAATCAGTTATTAGAGACGAGTTATTAAAACTATTATGTTTAGAAATGTGTTGAAAAAAAATCTCTCCGTTAAACAGAAATTGGGGAAAAAAATAAACAGGGGGGCTAATAATTCAGGGGGCTAATAATTTTGACTGCAAATATACATGGGGTGATTCAAAAAGAATCCCACAACTTTGAAAATCTGTATCTAATCAAAGAAACATGATGAAACCTTGGGTAATTAATCGATGTTAGCTGGTAGAGGTGGTCGAAACACCATATCTTTAACGAACCCCCATAGAAAAAAATCACAGGGGGTGAGGTCAGGGCTTCTTGAAGGCCAGTGATGAAGTGCTCTGTCACGAGCTGCCTGGCGGACGACCCATTGCTTTGGGTAACTTTCGTTCAAATAGGCACGGACAGATAAGTGCCAATGGGGTGGTGCCCCATCCAGCTGGAATATGAATAGACGTGTTTCATTTTCAAGTTGAGGGAACAGCCAATTCTGCAACATTTCCAGAGAGGTTTGCCCAGTTACAGTTGCACCTTCGAAGAAAAAAAGGACCACAAACTTTATTGCCTGAAATGGCACAGACAATGTTCACCTTAGGTGAATCACAATCAGGCTGAATTGTTTTCCATGGATTCTCAGTGCCTCACATACGGACATTATGCCGATTGACTTTCCCGTTTGTGTAAAATAATTAGCACCCAAATGAAACTTCAGAGCTTCCTTAAATCGACGACAGAAAGAGCTTTAGCTCTCCTGTTCTTCTTTGCAGAGTTCTCGACTTTCAAAGTTGTGGTATTCTTTTTGAATCACCATATATATATATATATATATATATATATATATACACAGTATATATAAATATATATATATATATATATATATATATATATATATATATATAGAGAGAGAGAGAGAGAGAGAGAGAGAGAGAGAGAGAGAGAGAGAGAGAGAGAGAGAGTATTAGTATGATTAGTATGTTTCTGGTATGGATTGGTATATTGTTAGTATGAGTCGGTATGTTATTAGTATGTTCAATGTAAAGTCAACGGTAGTTTTTTTTTTTTTTTTGAAGTCTATGGGACAGTTGCTAGGGTGGCATAAGTGTTTGCTAGGGTGTGGCTAGTAAGGTAAACGGTCATCGGTGGTTGGCAGATTGGTAGTCTGAGTTAAATGAGCCCAACATTAAGTCTGACGGAAAGTTATGATTTTCTCAAGCCACCATACAGTAAATATGATATATTGAATAATATGATGTATTATCTATATTTTAATTATAATATATATTTATAATATATATACATGTTTTTTTTTTTTTTTTACTTCTACTACTATCTATTGTGTGTACAGTTTTTTTTATTTTTTATTTTTTATTTTTTTTATTATATATATATATATATATATGTTACGTTTTCATGTAAACTTTATAACTGCTTTGGCAATACAATTGTAACATTTGTCATGCCAATAAAGCAACTATTGAATTGAATTGAATCGAGAGAGAGAGAGAGAGAGAGAGAGAGAGAGAGAGAGAGAGAGAGAGAGAGAGAGAGAGAGAGAGAAAGAGAGAGAGAGAAAACTTGTGCTCTATATTTTTATTTGACTTATTCTCTATTTCAGAGGTTGCCACAGCAGAATGAACCGGCAACTAAACCAGCATTTATGTATTGGATGCCCTTCCAGCCGCAACCCAGTCCTAAGAAACAGCCATACACACTCATTCACACACACACACACTCATACACTATGGCCAATTTCATTCATTCATTCATTCATTCTCTTATCAGCTTAGTCCCTTTATTAATCTGGGGTCGCCACAGTGGAATGAACTGCCAACTTATCCAGCATATGTTTTACACAGCGGATGCCCTTCCAGCTGCAACCCATCACTGGGAAACATCCATACACACTCATTCACTACGGACAATTTAGCCTGCCCAATTCATCTATACCACGTGTTTGGACTTGTGGGGGAAACCGAAGCACACGGTGGAAACCCACGCCAACACGGGGAGAACATGCAAACTCCACACAGAAACACCAACTGACCCAGCCGGGACTCAAACCAGCGACCTTCTTGCTGTGAGGCCACAGTGCGAACCACTAAGACAGACATTTGCTGTGACAGACAGACATTTTTGTCAGAATATCACTGTTATTACAGTATCACATAAACGTGTCCTTGGTGAGAATTACTGACTTCAACATTATTTCAAAAATCTGAATTATGTGAACCTTCGACTGGTTACGCGTGTTTTGTTTTATTATTTCTTTGAAAAGTAACAGCTTGTTCTTGTTCTCTTCTACTTTGAACGTATCAAACACAGAAATGCAGAGGAAGGGCACAAGAGCAAATAACTCTGCAGCTGCTTAATTAGTTCACAAACTCAAATGTGTTACTGATTAACACTTAAACACTTCCTGAGCTCACACTGGCCCAATGAGAGAGAGAGAGAGAGAGAGAGAGAGAGAGAGGACACCAGTTAACGAGGACACAGGCATATACACAATCACATACACTTATTGCTGGTGCACGCACACATATACGCATAAATACACAAACACAAATACAGACACACAGACACATATATAGACCACACACACATATGCAAGGACACACACAAACATACACTTACCGGCCACTTTATTAGGTACACCTTAATAGTACTGAGTTGGACCCACTTTTGCCTTCAGAACTGCCTTAATCCTTCATGGCATAGATTCAACAAGCTACTGGAAATATTCCTCAGAGATTTTGCTCCATATTGACATGATAGCATCACGCAGTTGCTGCAGATTTGTCGGCTGCAAATCCATGATGCCAATCTCCCGTTTCCACCACATCCCAAAGGTGCTCTATTGGATTGAGCTCTGGTGACTGTGGAGGCCATTTGAGTACAGTGAACTCATTGTCATGTTCAAGAAACCAGTCTGAGATGATTGGTGCTTTATGACATGGTGCGATATCCTGCTGGAAGTAGCCATCAGAAGATGGAGACACTGTGCTCATAAAGGGATAAACATGGTCAGCAACAATCCTCAGGTAGGCTGGGGCGTTGACACCATGCTCAATTGGTACTAATGGACCCAAAGTGTGCCAAGAAAATCTCCCCCACACCATTACACCACCACCACCAGCCTGAACCCTTGATACAAGGCAGGATGGATCCATGCTTTTATGTTGTTGAGGGCAAATTCTGACCCGACCATCCGAATGTGGCAGCAGAAATGGAGACTCATCAGACCAGGCAACGTTTCTCCAATCTTCTAATGTCCAGTTTTGGTGAGCCTGTGTGAATTGTAGCCTCAGTTTCCTGTTCTTAGCTGACAGGAGCGGCACCCGGTGTGGTCTTCTGCTGCTGTAGCCCATCCGCCTCAAGGTTGGACGTGTTGTGTGTTCAGAGATGCTCTTCTGCAGACCTCGGTTGTATCGAGTGCTTATTTGAGTTACTGTTGCCTTTCTAGCTGGAACCAGTCTGGCCATTCTCCTCTGACCTCTGGCATCAACAAGGCATTTGCGCCCACAGAACTGCCGCTCACTGGATATTTCCTCTTTGTCGGATCATTCTCTGTAAACCCTAGAGATGGTTGTGCGTGAAAATCCCAGTAGATCAGCAGTTTCTGAAATACTCAGACCAGGCCGTCTGGCAGCAACAACCATGCCACGTTCAAAATCTCTTAAATCCCCTTTCTTCCCCATTCTGATGCTCAGTTTGAACTGCAGCAGATCATCTTGACCATGTCTACATGCCTAAATGCATTGAGTTGCTGCCATGTGATTGGCTGAGTGGAAATTTGCGTTAACAGGCAGTTGGACAGGTGTACCTAATAAAGTGGCCGGTGAGTGTATATTTACACACACACAAGGGCACACATACATATATATGCATTCACACATATGCACAAAAACACCAATGCACACACATACTGTATATACACACACATACAAAAGCTCATATATATGCATACACCCACACAAACAAACATATGCACAAACACACGCCAAACACATAGAGTGTACATATATATATATATATGCACACACACACACTCATATGCATGCACACACACACTTGACGCCACAGGCTCCATGTTTCCACATCAGCGTTAATAATGTTAATGATGACAGACTCTCATGGCATTTCTCAAGCGCAATTACAGCCTATATTCTGCATTATTGTTGCTCTGTGGGGTCAGTTATTAATGAAGAGCAATTAATGTGATGGAAGTCTGAAGGAAAGTCACTTCATGGTCTCGGTGTTTATCGTTTAATTGGATCCTGTAAGCCAGCAGCGTGAGGGAAAGGTATTGTTGCTGTGTGAAAGAGGCTGTCCTACATCTCAAATCCCCTTCACTTTCACACATTCAGATGATCCCACACTGGAAATAAAATACAAGTGAGAAACAAATCCTTTTCCACACAGAAGAGCTAACAAGCACTAGAGCACAAATTGCATTTTTATGAGCTTTCTCTCATATCCCCGTGCAATAAAAAATAAAAACACCACCTTATATATAAGACTTAGATGTTATTTTAAGAAATCAATACTTCTATTCAGCGAGGACACATCCAATTGATAAAGAGTGACACTATTGGCACTTATATTGCATCTTATTGGGCTCTATTTTAACAATCAAGGCACAAGTCTAAAGCGCATGACGCAAAAGCATTAAGGCCGTGTGTGAATCCTTATTTGCTATTTTAATGATGGATAAATACGCTCTGCGCCATGGCACATGGTCTAACAGGGCTGTGTTTATTCTCTTAATGAGTTCTGGGTGTGTTTTGAGCATAACGTGCATTAAACCAATCAGAGTCTCGTCTCTCATTCCCTTTAAGAGTCAGTTGCGTCGCTTCATGGTGCATTTGCTATTTACATGGCGGACTTTATAAGTGTAAAAACTGAACGCTTCACTTGCAAGAAAACAGTTAAACAGAGCATCTGCAGCGCGAGGATAAAGAACGAGCCTCCTCCATTCAGCCTCTTTACTTTACTTTTACTCTTTACTCCTTTACTTTGGTGGAGTGAGGAAATGGTGGAAACTCTCTCCACTTAACACATCCATCAGCCGGCATATTTAATTTAGTTTGTTAAGCACAAAGATTTGTGTCTAAACTATTTCTGAATTCAGTTCTAATTTACAGCAAACGAATAACTTAATAACAATAACAAAGTGTGGTTATATCCAAACACACGTCCTGTTCTTATGCCCCATATGGTGATGCAGACGTCTCCAAAACCCCACAGGTGGACAAATCTACACTAGATTTTATTAAAACAAATATCAATATGCATAATAAAGATAATAAATAAAGGCTCGTACACACCGGGACGCTTTTCGCTTGCGTTTATCGTCAGCGTTTTACGAGACGTTTTTCCGGATTCAAACCCAATCGATTTTCAAGAGTATGCAAAATCACTCCTTGACATTAGATGGCGCTACACAACTTTAAGCTTCTGACACCTGCTTGTAACACAGAAGAAGAAGAAGACAGAAAGTTGACACGCTTGTTGTTAAAGTTGCTGGCGATTCAAACAAGCATGGTTGGTGCAAGTAGCAGCTCTAGCGATGAAGAAATTATTATTGTTGACCAGTGCAATAAGCAGCTCCACGTTCATGTCGCCTCTGGGCATCTTCTGGTGACAGTTTTGCACTTGAGCGCCTCCAATTGGTGTTTACTGTAACTTTAGCAGCTCCGTGCACGTGAACAATAGTGCCAATATGGTAGGTGGAGAGGGTTTGGACGCGGCGCGTCAAAACAAAATAACGAGCATGCTGTTTTTCGCGTTGGTGTGCACGATCACATTGGCGCCCTTTATTTAGTCACGAGGCGTTAAACGTCGACGGAAAACGCGAACAAAAAGCATCCCGGTGTGCACGGGGCTTAATACTGATAATAATAATAACATTTTACCCAGTGATGGGTTGCAGCTGGAAGGGCATCCGCTGTGTAAAACATGTGCTAGAAAAGTGCTAACTCATTTCTAATAACTGATTTCTTTTATGTTTGCCATGATGATGCACATAATATTAGACTACATATTTGACTAGTATTCAGCTTAAAGTGACATTTAAAGGCTTGACTAGGTTAATTAGGGTAAAGTTAGTGTAATTAGGCAAGTCATTGTATAACAGTGGTATCTTCTGGAGACAATCTAAAACAAATATTGCTTAAGGGGGCTAATAATATTGACCTTAAAATGGCTTTAAAAAAATTAAGAACTGCTTTTATTCTAGCCGAAATAAAACAAATAAGACTTTATTTTGAAGAAAAAATATTATAGGAAATATTGCGAAAACTTCCTTGCTCTGGTCAACATCATTTGGGAAATATTTGAAAAAGAAGAAAAAAAATTACAGGAGGGTGAATAATTTACAAGCTGTAAATCTTGACTTCATTTGCACTCTGCTGTTCATAACTTCATCCCAGTGCAGAGCATCATATTAGCTTTTATATAAACACATATATTGTGTATCTGTTTTGCTTTCACTAATGCATGAACATCTAAACCGGTCTGTGTTCAGATTTCTAGCAAAAGCCCTGAAACTAATGAAGCGTCGCCCGGAGGATTTGGCAGCATTAATGACAATGCAGAAGCAGGACTTTGGCAACAGAGACGGGTTTCGTTTCACACCCAGATCCTCTTATCGTCACACGTTTCATTCACAGAGCGATGGATGAGCCAGAAACTCCAAAAACACCATCGCTGCATGCTGAACACTTCATGCACATTTCATCAAGATATTTCATTTCAGCAAGGTAAACGAATTTTTAAAAAAAGCAATGCAAAAAGCAATCTAGTATGAGCTCTGTCATACTTCACAAGTTCAACAAGTGTGGAAGTGCATAAATATCAAAGAGGAGATTCGTAGCATGTTCAACAGGATCCCACTGGGTTTCTCACGCAACATCCTGAAAATAAGGAAACATCACATTCTCACTGCAAACTCACAGCATCGAACGAGAAGAGACCTGCTGAACCAGGGGTTTAATTTCCACTGGGGATATAGGGGGACATATATCACCCCCACCTTTAAATATATATATTATAGATATATACATATATGCTCACATATATACACACACATAATCATATACTGTATATATACAGTTGAAGTCAAAATTATTCACCCTGTGATTTCTAATTCAAATATTTCCCAAATGATGTTGAACAGATTCAGGAATTTTTCACAGTATTTCCTATAATATTTTTTCTTCTGGAGAAAGTCTTTTTTGTTTTATTTCGGCTAGAATAAAAGCAGTTCTTAAATTTTTAAAGCCATTTTTTAAGGTTAATATTATTAGCCCCCTTAAAAAATTGTTTTGGATTGTCTACAGAAGAAACCACTGTTATACAATGACTTGCCTAATTACACTAACTTTACCCTAATTAACCTAGTTAAGCATTTAAATGTCACTTTAAGCTGAATACTAGTCAAATATCTAGTCTAATATTATGTGCTGTCATCAAAAAAAAAATCAGTTATTAGAAATGAGTTATTAAAACTATTATGATTAGAAATCAAAAAATCTTCTTTACTTTAAACAGAAATTGGGGAATAAACTATACAGGGGGGCTAATAATTCAGGAGAGCTAATAATTCTCAACTCAACTCTGTGTCTGTGTTATAATCTATACATCTTGAAAATGCACTACTTGCATTTTGCACTTGAAAAATGTTGCAACACATGAAGATTGAACAAAAACTATTAATGTTCTTCATTTTGATATATATTATGGTCATATATTCCTAGCAGAAAATAGTCTGAGGGCTGTCAAATTCAGGTAAAAATCATCAAAAATGCTGGCAGTGGTTGGCAATTTAAAAAATAAAAATAATTTAAAAAAAACGCTTGTGGGGAAAGAGTAAAGAGTAATCAAAGTAAACTGTACAAATGTTTGACAATATTATTATTTTCACTGATTTTAAATAATTAAAAATCTTACCAACCAAAACATCTGAAATATAAAATTATGCTTAAAATAGTACCAATTTAATAATAACATAAATGTAATATTAGTTTGAGTAATTTATATATATATATATATATATATATATATATATATATATATATATATATATATATATATATATACAGTTGCAATCAGAATTATTGAACCCCTTTGAATTTTTTTTTTCTTTTTTAAATATTTCCCAAATGATGTTTAACAGAGCAAGGAAATTTTCACAGTATGTCTGATAATATTTTTTCTTCTGGAGAAAGTCTTATTTGTTTTATTTCGGCTAGAATAAAAGCAGTTTTTAATTTTTTAAAACCCATTTTAAGGTCAAAATTATTAGCCCCTTTAAGCTATATATTTTTTCAATAATCTACAGAACAAACCATCATTATACAATAACTTGCCTAATTACCCTAACCTGCCTAGTTACCCTAATTAACCTAGTTAAGCCTTTAAATGTCACTTTAAGCTGTATAGAAGTGTCTAGAAGAATATCTAGTCTAATATTATTTACTGTCATCATGACAAAGAAAAAATAAATCAGTTATTAGAGATGAGTTATTAAAACTATTATGTTTAGAAATGTGTTGAAGACATCTGCTCTCCGTTAAACAGAAATTGGGGAAAAAAATAAACAGGGGGGCGAATAAATCAGGGGGTTGAATAATTCTGATTGCAACTGTATATATATAATGACATAGGTATGACACAGGTATTACAAAAAAGAGGTGAAATATGAGGACATTGGTGACGTCCTCACTTCTCAAAAAGCTTCTAAATCACACAGGATGAGTTTGTTCAGGGAGTAAAGCTGTACACTGTCTCCTGTGATGGTTGGGTTTAGGGGTAGGGTGGGGTGAGGGCAATATAATATACGCTTTGATCTGTATAAAATGAATGGAAGCCTATGTAATGTACCCACTTTTCACAAAAACAAACATGCGTGTGTGTGTGTGTGTGTGTGTGTGTGTGTGTGTGTGTGTGTGTGTGTGTTTATATAACAGTTCTGTCTGGTTCTTGAATCTGACTGGTTGATGGTCGTGCAATATTCCGCAATAACAGCACTCGTACAGCCTCTTCACCCTTGTGTACTACTCCGTCCACATAGAGTGACAGCAGATCAATAAACTCACTACAGTTTGACAAATATTGCAGCTGTTGGACAACATAATGTACTTTTGAGGCTTTTTTTTAGTCAAGAATGTAGTTGTTTAGATTGCAACTATGCAGTTTATTTAAAAGGATAGAGCCTATTTTAAATATTTATAATTTCAGAGATTCAGAGCGTTGACGGTCATCAGCCTGTCATACTGAGCAAAGCAAAGACGGTTGACGTTCTGCCACAAGTTGCTGACAGAGACCACATAATAAGTCCTTAGAGGGAAAACTCTGAGGCAAAACTCAGCATAAATTTCAAACTACAGCTGATCAAATCATTATAAAACAGGCAAGTGACATTCTAAGTCGATCTCTCTCTCTCTCTCTTGTATGTTGTAGTGCTGTATTTACACCATAGTAATCTGCTAGTGTTTGCTTTGCTTTGGCTTGTTAATTACTGTGATCTTCCGATTGCAACAGAGAAATACTGGGAGATCTCTGTAGACTGATGGCATTTCATGTCGTTCAGCCTTATAATCTTTAATGTGAGCAAAACCACCTGTTTTGTCATCACTTTAGACATTACGCTAGAGAATCATTCAAACACTAGCTCTAAAGTGACGTTGATGAAGTAGCAACGGTTTCTGCTGTTCTGACGTCAGCTGCAGATGTGAATGAATGGCGGAAGAAAGTAGTTCCTCTTACAGAAGGGTTTTTAGACTCTCCGTGTTCGATTTTCTTTTTTATATACACGATTAAGACATCAAACTTTTGTATAAATGCAATATACAGCCATATCGCACTGCGACTTGTGTGATATAAATATATATATATATACATTATACACCATAGGTCTCAAACTCAATTCCTGGAGCGCCGCAGCTCTGCACAGTTTTGCTCCAACCCTGATCAAACACAGCTGATCCAATGAATGAAAGTGTTCAAGACTCTTTAGAACACTTCCTTTATTTGGATCAGCTGTGTTTGATAGGAAGGGAGCAAAACTGTGCAGAGCTGCGGCGCTCCAGGAATTTAATAATAATAATAATAATACATTTTATTTGTATAGCACTTTTCCTACATGCATGCAACTCAAAGCGCTTCACAACCAACAAACAAGCATTAAAATCAACAAATAAGATGTATAGACAAATAAAGCAAAATAAACAACAAATACATACTCAGATAGAAGCATACATGTACACGCATGTATGCATACATATACACAATCACACACACAAAAGTCCTCACATAAGAATATGCATGCACACATCGTACATACATACACCAACACAATATACATAAAATGCATACACTTCACAAAATATTATATTCATACGCAATTTTAAAAAGATCCGTCTTAACACGCTTTTTAAAAACATGAATACTGGGGGATTCTCTCACTTCTTTTGGAAGACAATTCCAAATTTTTGGAGCATAGTGACTAAAAGAGTTGCCGCCAGATCGCATCAGATTAACAGAGTGAAATTCTAAGAGTCCAGCACTAGAAGAGCGTAGCAAACGGTTTGGATTATATTTCAACAAGCAATCAGAAATGTAAGAAGGTGTCATGTTGTGTAGTGCCTTATAAACTAATAAAAGAATCTTAAAATCTATCCTTTGGTGTACTGGTAACCAGTGTAATTCTATTAATGCCGGTGTGATATGTTCTCGTTTCTTCAATTTCATTAAAACTCTGGCTGCTGCATTTTGTATCAATTGCAACTTTCTTGTAGAACCCTTAGGTAAACCAATATAAATAGCATTGCAGTAATCAAGCCGAGAGAAAATAAAAGCATGAATTAATTTCTTAGCATCATTAAAAGAAAGGAAAGAACGAATTCTGGCAATGTTTCTTAAATGATAAAAACATGTTTTTGTAACTTGATTAATATGAGATTTAAAATTAAGATCACTATCGAAAATAACACCCGGGTTCTTTAATTCTTTTTTAGATTGTAAACCAAAAGAACACAATTCTGCTTCAATCCTCTCTCGCTCGGGTTTTTTGCCCACAATAAGAATTTCGGTTTTATCTTTATTCAACTTTAAAAAATTTGCAGACATCCATTGTACAATACTGGACATGCAGTTGGACAAATTTTTTATTGCAGCACTGTCTCTGGGCTCAACAGAAATGTATAATTGTATATCATCGGCATAAAGATGATAATTAATGCCATATTTCTGAATTATACTGCCCAAGGGAAGTATATATAATGAAAATAAACTTGGGCCTAGGATAGATCCTTGAGGAACACCATGTAATATATTATGTTCTTGTGATGTGTATTCTTCTATAGTTACTAAAAATGTCCTTTCTGTAACATATGTCTTAAACCAATTTAAAACTTTCCCCGAGAGACCTACAAGCTTTTCCAGTCTGTTAATCAGGATGCAATGATCAACCGTGTCGAATGCTGCACTTAAATGCAAAAGAATTAAAACTGATGCATTACCTTTATCTATATGTAATCGCATGTCATTGACTACTTTTAGTAGAGCTGTTTCTGTACTATGACCTTTTCTAAAACCTGACTGATATTTTTCCCGCAATCTATGCTCATCTAAAAATTGATTAAGCTGTAACAACACAACTTTTTCTAAAATCTTGCTAAAAAATGGAACATTAGAAATTGGTCTATAATTATTTAGAGCTGTGGAGTCCAGATTTGATTTCTTTAAAAGTGGCTTTACCACAGCTTTTTTAAAAGCATTAAGAATTGAGTTTGAGACCTATGTTATACGCACAATATTATATAAAAATACAATATGTATCAAACAATGACAGCATTTTCATTTTTAGGTGAACTATCCCTTTAAATTTGGGTGAACACCATAGCAATGATTTACTTTTCAGGCCTAAACATGCATTGTGTTCTTCTCCTGCTCCACACAAAACAAATATAAACTCATTAAAAAAATCTAAACAGTCATCAAGATAAGTGCAGTTTTGTCAAAACAGAGCATTCCTAATGTGATCTGATGCTCAGTGAAACGATAAACTTGGCCCGCATGAATCACGAGCGTTCATTTCTACAATCCGAACATCTCCAGGATTTAAGTGTCATCCGGGCAGAGACACAAACCCGCGGCCGCTGAGCATCATGGGAGTGTGAAGATCTCAAGGGCTGAGTACACGGATGAAGGTTTATCGCTGCAGACAGACAGAATACAGCTGGACTCAAACCCTGAACACACCAGATAAGAGAATCTGTGGACAGCAGAGAGTCTGAACACACTCCTATGGAAATTGCCACTGTCACGCCACGCTCTGCTCTCCGGATTCATCGCTTTTGCATCACTCCTACCCACTGTCCCACAATGCACTGCAATCACAGCCTCCATGCGCACTTACACTGTAAAAAACGATCAGTTGACTTTATGTTAAGAAATTGACTAAACATTAGCTTAAGATGATTAAGTAAATGAACTATGTGCATAACTATTAAAAATTAAGTTAAGGGAACTTAATAATTCTAAGTTACAACAGAAATGCTTAACATTTTAAGTAAATGTAAGTAAATACTTGACATTAGTAGACTTTACTTTAAGAGATTGAGTAAACGTTACCTTAAAATGATTAAGAAAATGAACTATGTGCATTACAATAAAAATTAAGTTAAGTTAACTCAATAATTACAAGTTACAACAGGAATACTCAACATTTTAAGTAAATACTTAATCTCTTAAAGTAAAGTCAACTAATGTTAAGTATTTGCTTACAATGTTTAGTATTCCTGTTGTAACTTGTAATTATTGAGTTCACTTAACTTAATTTTTATAGTTATGCACATAGTTCATTTTCTTAATCATTTTAAGGTAATGTTTACTCAATCTCTTAAAGTCAACTAATGTTGAGTAAACATTACCTTAAAATGATTAAGTAAATGAACTATGTGCATTACAATAAAAATTAAGTTAAGGGAACTTAATAATTCTAAATTACAACAAAAATAATTAACATCTTAAGTAAATGTAAGTAAATATTTGACATTAGTTGACTTTACTTTAAGAGATTGAGTAAACGTTACCTTAAAATGATTAAGTAAATGAACTATGTGCATTACTTCAAAAATTAAGTTAAGTGAACTTAATAATTCTAAATCACAACAAAAATAATTAACATCTTAAGTAAATGTAAGTAAATATTTGACATTAGTTGACTTTACTTTAAGAGATTGAGTAAACATTACCTTAAAATGATTAAGAAAATGAACTATGTGCATTACAATAAAAATTAAGTTAAGGGAACTTAATAATTCTAAATTACAACAGAAATACTCAACATTTTACGTAAATGTAAGTAAATATTTGACGTTCATTGACTTTAAGAGATTGAGTAAACGTTACCTTAAAATGATTAAGAAAATGAACTATGTGCATTACTTCAAAAATTAAGTTAAGTGAACTTAATAATTCTAAATCACAACAAAAATAATTAACATCTTAAGTAAATGTAAGTAAATACTTGACATTAGTAGACTTTACTTTAAGAGATTGAGTAAACATTACCTTAAAATGATTAAGAAAATGAACTATGTGCATTACTATAAAAATTAAGTTAAGTGAACTTAATAATTACAAGTTACAACAGGAATACTCAACATTTTAAGTAAATACTTAATCTCTTAAAGTAAAGTCAACTAATGTTAAGTATTTGCTTAAAATGTTGAGTATTCCTGTTGTAACTTGTAATTATTAAGTTCCCTTAACTTAATTTTTATAGTTATGCACATAGTTCATTTTCTTAATCATTTTAAGTTAATGTTTACTCAATCTCTTAAAGTCAACTAATGTTGAGTAAACGTTACCTTAAAATAATTAAGAAAATTAACTATGTGCATTACAATAAAAATTAAGTTAAGGGAACTTAATAATTCTAAATTACAACAGAAATACTCAACATTTTACGTAAATGTAAGTAAATATTTGACATTAGTTGACTTTAAGAAATTGAGTAAACATTACCTTAAAATAATTAAGAAAATGAACTATGTGCATTACAATAAAAATTAAGTTAAGGGAACTTAATAATTCTAAATTACAACAAAAATACTCAACATTTTAAGTAAATGTAAGTAAATACTTGACATTAGATGACTTTACTTTAAGAGATTGAGTAAACATTAGCTTAAAATGATTAAGTAAATGAACTACGTGCTCAACTATAAAAATTAAGTTAAGTGAACTCAATAATTACAAGTTACGACAGGAATACTCAACATTTTAAGTAAATACTTAATCTCTTAAAGTAAAGTCAACTAATGTTAAGTATTTGCTTACAATGTTGAGTATTCCTGTTGTAACTTGTAATTATTGAGTTCACTTAACTTAATTTTTATAGTTATGCACATAGTTCATTTTCTTAATCATTTTAAGGTAATGTTTACTCAATCTCTTAAAGTCAACTAATGTTGAGTAAACGTTACCTTAAAATGATTAAGAAAATTAACTATGTGCATTACAATAAAAATTAAGTTAAGCGAACTTAATAATTCTAAATTACAACAGAAATACTCAACATTTTACGTAAATGTAAGTAAATATTTGACGTTCATTGACTTTAAGAGATTGAGTAAACGTTACCTTAAAATGATTAAGAAAATGAACTATGTGCATTACTTCAAAAATTAAGTTAAGTGAACTTAATAATTCTAAATCACAACAAAAATATTTAACATCTTAAGTAAATGTAAGTAAATACTTGACATTAATGACTTTACTTTAAGAGATTGAGTAAACATTAACTTAAAATGATTAAGAAAATGAACTATGTGCATAACTATAAAAATTAAGTTAAGTGAACTCAATAATTACAAGTTACAACAGGAATACTTAACATTTTAAGCAAATACTTAATCTCTTAAAGTAAAGTCAACTAATGTTAAGTATTTGCTTAACCGTAGAATTCTGAGTGATTCTGGGTTTGATTTTCAGAGCTTAGCATGACTTCAGTAACCTGATCTCAATATATTACATTCTCACATTGCTCTGATATCACCACATCATGCAGCTGTGTACGTAAACACACTCCTCATCTATATACGAGTGTGTTATGCGCAGCTTTGATTACACACTGATGCAAATTTCCATTTTTCACCTTCAACGCTCTGCTTTTCCAACTTCATCAAAAAAGTGCCAGAAGTGTTTTGCAGATTGATGCAACTCCTACTCCCACCGTCCCACAATGCACTGCAGGAATCTCCAAATGCGACATTTGTAAAAGAAAAGTAATAACCCCACAATGACTCCCTGTATTCACACCACGCCGTACGCCTGCTAAGTCGTGTCACACCTTTCCTGATGCATTAAAGTGTGTGCGCTTCAACATTAGCAGCAGCAGAGGCTCGGTGTGCGGCTCCAGAAGTGATGCTGCAACCGAGGACCGCTTTCTGCCATCTGCGCCAGGAGGAGGCGGTTGTCATGGAGCTTGTTGCCGTGCGGCTGTCGTCAAGAGCAGCCTGCATGAGCGCCTGTGCGGCCAAGCCAACGAGAGTCACGTAAACACACACACACACACACACAACCACCTGCCAGAGGAAACACTGCTGCATAAACACACGCTGGTCTTTTTCTGTGTAAACCCAGACAGAGCTGCGCAGGGAGCTGTAAAAGCTTTGTGTATTCCGTCTGCATCATGAACACGACGTCTCTAATGATGAGGGCTAATAATTGATGTTGTTTAAGGTTTTGAAAGATGTCTGGCCAAGCAGCGCTTCATTAAAACTGCAACAAATACTGTTTGGTGCTCAAGAAACATTCGTATTGTCATAAACATTGAAAACACTGGGGGTAAATGAGTACAGAAGGCTTTTTTTTTTTTCAATTTCAATTACATTTTCTTACCAAACTTTTGGGTTTGTCCATATTTGACCCAATGTTGAGGTAAAACAACCCAGGATTTCATTGTTGATATACAGGTATCGTTTAAATTTAACTAAAAAAATTTACTGAAAAAATAAACCAGTGTTGGGTTTGTCCATATATGACCCCATGTTGGGCTAAAACAGCCCAGAATTTTATTATTGTTAACAGCTGTAATTTTAATTTAACTGAAAAAATTAACCCAACTTTGGGATTGCCCATATTTGACCCAGCATTATTTTATTTTTGATATACAGGTGTCGTTTAATTTTAACTGAAAGATTAAAACAATGTTGGGTTTATCCATATTTCACCCAATGTTGGGCCAAAACAATCCAGCGTTTTATTTTTGTAATACTGGTGTAATTTAAATTTATCTGAAAAAATTAACCCAACTGTTGGGTTTGTCCATATTTGACTTAACATTAGGCTAAAATAATCCAGCATTTAATTTTTTGTTATACAGGTGTCATTTAAATTTATCCGAAAAAATTAACCCAAATGTGGGGTTTGTCCATATTTGACCCAACATTAGGCTAAAACAACCCAGCATTTATTTTACTGGTGTAATCTAAATTTATCTGAAAAAATTAACCCACCTGTTGGGTTTGTCCATATTTGACTTAACATTAGGCTAAAATAACCCAGGATTTTATTTTTTGTTATACTGGTGTCATTTAAATTTATCCGAAAAAATTAACCCAAATGTGGGGTTTGTCCATATTTGACCCAACATTAGGCTAAAACAACCCAGCATTTATATTTATTTTACTGGTGTAATCTAAATTTATCTGAAAAAATTTACCCAACATTGGGTTTGTCAATATTTGACTTAACGTTGGACTAAAACAACACAGCATTTATTTTTGTTATACTGGGGTATTTTAAATTTAGCTAAAAAAAAAAAAACAAATTAACCCAGTGTTGGGTTTTCCATATTTCACCCAACATTAGGCTAAAACAACCCAACATTCTATTATTGTTAACAGCTGTAATTTTAATGTAACTGAAAATATTAACCCAAAGTTGGGATTGTCCATATTTGACCCAGCATTAGGCTAAAATAACCCAGTATTTATTTTTGTTATACAGGTGTCATTTAAATGTATCTGAAAAAATTAACACATCTGTTGGGTTTGTCCATATTTGACCCTATGCTGGGCTAAAACAACCCAGTATTTATTTTTGATATACAGGTGTCATTTAATTTTAACTGAAAGATTAAAACAATGTTGGGTTTATCCATATTTCACCCAATGTTGGGCCAAAACAATCCAGCGTTTTCATTTTTGTAATACTGGTGTAATTTAAATTTATCTGAAAAAATTAACCCACCTGTTGGGTTTGTCCATATTTGACTTAACATTAGGCTAAAATAACCCAGCATTTTATTTTTTGTTATACTGGTGTCATTTAAATTTATAAAATGAACCCAATGTTCGGGTTGTCCATATTTAACCCAATGTTGGGGTAAAACAACTGAGCATTCATTTTTGTTTTACTGGGGTAATTTAAACTTAGCTAAAAAAAACAACAACCACATTGGGTTTGTCTATATTTGACCCAACTTAAGGCTAAAATAATGCAGCATTTTATTTTTGTTATGCAGGTGTCATTTAAATTTATCTGAAAAAATTAACCCAAATGTGGGGTTTGTCCATATTTGACCCAACATTAGGCTAAAACAACCCAGCATTTATTTTACTGGTGTAATCTAAATTTATCTGAAAAAAATTAACCCAACATTGGGTTTTTCAATATTTGACTTAACGTTGGACTAAAACAACACAGCATTTATTTTTGTTATACTGGGGTATTTTAAATTTAGCTAAAAACAAAAAAATAATTAACCCAGTGTTGGGTTTTCCATATTTCACCCAACATTAGGCTAAAACAACCCAACATTCTATTATTGTTAACAGCTGTAATTTTAATTTAACTGAAAATTTTAACCCAACGTTGGGATTGTCCATATTTGACCCAGCATTAGGCTAAAATAACCCAGTATTTATTTTTGTTATACAGGTGTCATTTAAATTTATCTGAAAAAATTAAACCAATGTTGGGCAAAAATAACCCAGCCTTTTATTTTTGCTATACTGGAGTAATTTATTCATTCATTCATTTTCTTTTTAGCTTAGTCCCTTTATTAATCCAGGGTCGCCACAGCGGAATGAACCGCCAACTTATCCAGCACATGTTTTACGCAGCGGATGCCCTTCCAGCCGCAACCCATCTCTGGAAATGGGGTAATTTAAATTGAGCTAAAAAAAAATAACCCAATTTTGGGTTTGTCCATATTTGACCCAACATTAGGCTAAAACAACCCAGCATTTTATTTGTAACGAGTGCTTTTTTGAGTTACTGTTGCCTTACGATCAGCTGGAACCGGTCTGGCCATTCTCCTCTGACCTCTGGCATCAACAAGGCATTTGCACCCACAGAACTGCCGCTCACTGGATATTTCCTCTTTGTCGGACCATTCTCTGTAAACCCTAGAGATGGTTGTGCGTGAAAATCCCAGTAGATCAGCAGTTTCTGAAATACTCAGAGCAGCCCGTATGGCACCAACAACCATGCCACGTTCAAAGTCACTTAAATCCCCTTTCTTCCCCATTCTGATGCTCGCTTTGAACTGCAGCAGATCGTCTTGACCATGTCTACATGCCTAAATGCATTGAGCTGCTGCCATGTGATTGGCTGATCAGAAATTTGGTTTAACGAGCAGTTGGACAGGTGTACCTAATAAAGTGGCCAGTGAGTGTATAACTGGTTTATTATTTCTCAGAAACTGAATCGAGGACATGTTATTATCATTGCTATATTTTTCCCCACAGGACAGGACACTTTTCATGTAACCTAGCGGGTGCAAAATGATGTGCTGCTTCAACACAATCAATCCAACATCCAGTTCTCCACATCCAGCAGTTTCTAAAGTGTTTATTTTTTTCTCTTTTCTAAACTCTCTGATGCCGGAGCGAGTTTGTCTGAGCAACAGACTGGAGAAAAGTGAAAATGCCCTCCTTTAATCTCTCCACAAAGCAGAAATAAAGCAGAACAGCAGGAATACGAGACTCAGCAGGAGATCTGAAGACTCCAGCTCTGCTTGAACATCAGATTTACAGAAGAAAAGTTTGATAAAGTGTTTACAGTGCCGACTGTCAGCTACTATATGAGCTCAATGTCACCTCTACACAATACTCAGCTCAATAGTCCACCGCACTAATGACTCGTCAATATTTGACCTAGTTGTTGATTTGTTCAAATGCAGAGTCAGCTTGATCTGTTCCAAAAATAAAGACACACATTTGAAAACCAAGAGTTTGCTTGGGTGAACTTGTGATCTTATGTGATTATATATCGCTCACGTTATAATAATTTAGACTTTTTGTTATTGTTATTATGGAATTTTTTCATTCGTTCGTTCGTTCATTCATTTGTTAATTCGTTCCTTCATTCATTTGTTCGTTTGTTCATTCATTTATTCATTTGTTCGTTCAATCATTTGTTCATTTGTTCGTTCCTTCATTCATTCGCTCATTCAATCATTAGTCCGTTTGCTTGTTCGATCATTCATTCAATCGTTCAATCAATCATTCGTTTGTTCTTTCGTTTGTTTGTTCATTCATTCATTTGTTCATTCATTTGCTCATTAATTCGTTCCTTCATTCATTCGTTTATTCAATAGTTTGTTCGTTCATTCATTCATTTGTTCTTCCATTCATTCGTTTATTTAATAGTTTGTTCGTTCATTCATTCATTCGTTCGTTAATTCATTCGTTCTGTTGTTCATTTGTTCGTTCATTCCTTCATTCGTTTGTTCATTCATTCCTTTATTCCTTCATTTATTTGTTCATTCGTTCATTAATTAATTAATTCATTCATTTGTTTGCTTGTTCGCTCATTCATTCAATCATTTAATCATTCGTTTGTTCATTCGTTCATTCATTCATTCATTCATTCATTTGTTTGTTCATTTGCTCATTTATTCATTCTTTCATTCCTTCATTCATCCATTTATTCGTTTGTTCATTCATTTGTTTGTTCATTCATTTGTTTGTTCATTCATTCATTCATTTGTTCGTTCGTTCATTTGTACGTTTGTTCATTTGTTCGTTCATTCATTTGCTCATTCATTCAGTCGTTCCTTCATTCATTCATTTGTTTATTCATTTGTTCCCTCATTCAACTGGTCATTCATTCATTCGTTTGTTCGTTCATTCAAACGTTCGTTCGTTCATTCATTCGTTGGTTCATTCGGTCATTCATTTGTTCGGTCATTCGTTCATTCATTAGTTCGTTCATTCATTAATTCCTTCATTCATTCATTCGTTTGAACATTCATTCGTTTATTTATTAATTCATTCATTCGTTCGTTCGGTCATTCATTCTTTCGGTCATTCGTTAGTTCATTCATTCATTCAATAATTCCTTCATTCGTTTATTTATTAATTCATTCAATCATTTGTTCGTTCATTCATTCATTTATTCATTCATTCATTTGCTCATTCATTTATTCATTCATTCGTTCATTCATTCATTCATTTGTTCGTTTGTTCATTCAATCATTCATTCATTCATTCATTTGTTCGCTCGTTCATTCATTCATTCGTTCATTTGTTCGTTTGTTTGTTCATTAATTCGTTCGTTCATACATTCTTTCGTTTGTTTGTTCGTTCATTCATTCATTGATTCATTGATTCGTTCATTCATTTGTTCATTCATTCGTTCGTTTGTTCATTCGTTTGTTTGATCGTTAATTCATTCGTTCATTCATTCATTCATTTATTCGTTCATTCATTTGCTCATTCATTCATTCGTTTTCAGTTTTCACATCATAGATTAAATATGTAAATGTTCTAGAAATTACTCTTTTAGAAAACATAATGAAAACGGCTCTAAACAGCACTCACAGCATGTGTTTTCAACTAGATTTTGTCCGTTCTGCTGTGTTTCTGACCTGTGACTCAGTCTGTATCTAGACGAAGACAAGGAAAGCTCCAGCAGGCAGGAATGAAGTATTAACATCAGTATCAGTGCCCACTGCAGAGCGAGATACAGCAGTCATGGAGACTCACGGATGCATTAATGCAGCGCTTTCGGCACAGAAATCCAGGAGAGAGCGGCTGAAAGTCAATGCCGTCGCAGATGGACAGCACTGAAAAACACTGCTCACAAAAGCAAAACTCTCCACTCTAACCTTCAGCTTCACACAGCAGTCACTTCACATTCAAACCACTGCAGGAGCATGTCATTAATGCCTCAAATCAGCTCATACTTCATACAACAGCAAAGATTTTCATGCATAAAACGATGAGCTTGAAACATGAACAGCATGGCACAGCATCACATAATTATTTCGCATATAAAACCAAGCCTCTGTTCAGAATTCAACACAGTATGTGATAAATAATTTACACTCACCGGCTACTTTATTAGGTACACCTTACTAGTATCGGGTTGGACCCACTTTTGCCTTTAGAACTGCCTTATTCTTTCATGGCAGAGATTTAACAAGGTACTGGAAATATTTCTCAGAGATTTTGCTCCATATTGACATGATAGCATCACGCAGTTGCTGCAGATTTGTTGGTTGCAAATCCATGATGCCAATCTCTCATTCCACCACATCCCAAAGTTGCTCTATTGGATTGAGAGCTGGTGACTGTGGAGGCCATTTGAGTACAGTGAACTCATTGTCATGTTCACGAAACCAGTCTGAGATGATTGGCGCTTTATGACATGGTGTGTTATCCTGCTGGAAGTAGCCATCAGAAGATGGAGACACTGTGGTCATAAAGGGATGGACATGGTCAGCAACAATACTCAGGTAGGCTGTGACGTTGACACCATGCTCAGTTGGTACTAACGGACCCAAAGTGTGCCAAGAAAATCTCCCCCACACCATTACACCACCACCACCAGCCTGTATCGCTGATAAAAGGCAGGATGGATCCATGCTTTCATGGTGATGTCAAATTCTGACCCGACCATCCGAATGTCACATCTTGCCAACATAGTTAATTGCATGTTTCAGCACATCGCTATATCTTAGTGCATTGCAAGACATTGCACATGCTACCTTTTCATACTTCAGCTTTTTATATTTAATTTAATGTGTAATCTGCCATTTCTACACTAAAAATATCCATAAATTGGCCATTTTTGAGTGAATTTCAGTATTTTATGCTCCAGAATTGAGCTCAAGAGAAGTCAAGAGTGCTGAAAAAGCCATCTAAAAACTGAGAAATGGGAAAAACTGTAATCCCCCGGGATGTGCAGTGTTGCTTATGACAGAGGTTAAGCTGATTTTAGCAGTGACCATAAATGAAATGAATGTGATATTGACTGAACCGTCTCAGAGGACTCATCTGTCTTCTGGAGGGAGGATCCCAACTATAAATCCACCTTAAACCACACTTCTCTAATTAACACTCTGGGTGGCCTGGTATTTCAGCAGGAGAAAAAAAACAAGCGCTGGCCTTTCACCTACTGCCATATGCAGAGCGCACCCAGTCATCGACATAATCACTGCAAGAACATATGAGATCAGAAGCCTCAACCAATGATTATGCATTAGGATTCACTTGATCAGGACACACCAAATGTTCTGCTGAATAGACAAACCATAAAAGGTCATTTCATTTTATTATTATTATTATTATTATTACTATTATTATTATTATTATTAATATTTGAATTATTATTATTATTAGTATTATTATTATTATTATTATTATACACATATTTATTATTATATTAATTTATTTTACTTTACTTCTTCAAAACTTCCAAAAAACAATTAATTAAAAAAATTACAATAATTATGTATTTATTTATATGCTTTTTATATATTTTAGATAAGTTTTATTTTTTTAATGTTAACATTACAAAGACACAATTATTGTGAAAATTATTTAATTTATATTTATATTTTACACAACTTCTGAAAGTCCTGCCATCAAACAAACCTCATAGTCATTTCGTTTTATTATTATTATTATTATTATTATTATTATTATTATTATTATTATTATTATATTTATTATTATTGCTTTTATTATAATTTTTTACTTCTTCAAAACTTCCAAAAATATATTAATAATAATAATAATAATAATAATAATAATAATAATAATAATATTTTATTTATATGATTTTTTTATATTTTTATATCATAGTTTATATATTTTACATTATACTTGTGTATATTTTATGTTTACATTACAAAGACACTATTATTCTGATAATTATTTCATTTATATTTATATTTTACACAGCTTCTGAAAGTCAGACAAACCTTAGAGGGTCATTTCGTTTTAATATTGTTATTATTATTATTATTATTTTTATTATTTTACTTTGTACTTCTTTAAAATTTCCAAAAATATACAATAAATAAATAATAATATTAATAATAATAATAATATATTTATTTATATGATTTTTATATATTTTATATTATATTTGTATATATGTTTTATGTTTGCATTACATGTTTACTTTACATGACTATTATTCTGAAAATTATTTATAATTATATATTTTATTTTACATAACTTTTGAAAGTTATTATTTATTATTATTTTATTATTATTTATCATTAATATTATTATAACTGTTGTTGTTATTATTATTATATTCAATATTATTATTATTATTTTATTTTTTACTTCTTTAAAACTTCCAAAAAAGAAAAACTTCCATCAAAAAAAAAAAAAGAAAATAATATGAAAATAATGAAAATATAAAAATCTATATAAAGCAAAAAGATACAGAAATACCAGCAATAGTTATTGCTCCTTAAAATAAAAATAAATATAAACAATTTCTGTTTTTAAGTTGTTTCATAAACCTCCTAAAGCACTTTGTTTTGGACCCCAGAATAAAAAAAAATATTGTAGCTATATATGCTGTATATACAGTTATACATATACAATATAACATAAATATTGAATTTATAAATGTTTATTTTATTTACAAGTTGAAAAATTATTTCATTTTTTCAATGATGTAATACTAAATAAATGCTGTCGTTAAATAATCTTCATTTGGGCAGATTCCCAGAGAATATTGATCCAAAATAGGATTAAATTCTATTAATAACTCATCATAGAATGTAATTAAATCTAAAACGCATTCATATACATAATCAATTGACACCAAAGGTTGACACTCATCCATTAGGCACTCTGTTTTTAAAGATCTTAATAAAAGAGCGACTGAAGGCCAGAAAAACCTTGTATTTTTACACAAAACAGCAGAACGAGCGAATCCTCAAATTGCTTTGAAATTGGACGACACTTGAAAGACCTTCAGCTCTCAAACACGAGCACTTTATCCATTTTCCACAATCTCCGCTGGGCTACAAACTGCACTGCAGGACGTCTTTAAAAGCTCCCATTTACCCCGCAGACATTCCAAAAAGACAAGCTGCCATTAGATTGACCAGCAGGATAGTGTGATATTTGCCATCTAACATCGCTTTGTAATTGTTTTAACAATAGTGTATGTCACTCACTTTGCCAAAAACAAACAGAAATCCCTCTTGAGGATCTAAATGCATTGACTGTATGATGACGCCTATTAGAACGAGCATATCAGTCAAGTTATGAGAACAACAAATATATATATTGTGCTTTTATATTTGTATATTATAAAATAGTCCAGCATTATAACACAAGAATGGCCAAAAGTACAATTTTCCCTAATTTCAGCACACGTGTTTGTATTGAATAATTTATCTTTGCCTCGAAATGAATCAGTTGTTTTGAATGACTCACTTGAACGGACGGTTCAGTGAATCGTTTACTAAACCAGAGACCTGTTTCAGGTACATTGCTGTAGGATAGTTTTTTTCAACAGCAGATGGCGCTCTAGGATAGTTTTTAAACAGCAGACAGCGCTCTAGGCTAGTTTTAAACAGTAGATGGCGCTCTAGGACAGTTTTAAACAGCAGATGGCACTCTAGGATAGTTTTTTCAACAGCAGACGGAGCTCTAGGATAGTTTTAAACAGCAGATGGCGCTCTAGGATAGTTTTAAACAGCAGATGGCGCTCTAGGACAGTTTTAAACAGCAGATGGTGCTCTATGATAGTTTTTTTTTCAACAGCAGACGGAGTTCTAGGATAGTTTTAAACAGCAGACGGTGCTCTAGGACAGTTTTAAACAGCAGATGGCGCTCTAGGTTAGTTTTAAAACAGCAGACGGCACTCTAACATATTTTTTAACAGCAGATGGCACTCTAGGATAGTTTTTTCAACAGCAGACGGCGCTCTAGGATAGTTTTAAACAGCAGAAGGCGCTCTAGGATAGTTTTAAACAGCAGAAGGCGCTCTAGGATAGTTTTTTCAACAGCAGACGGCGCTCTAGGATAGTTTTAAACAGCAGAAGGCGCTCTAGGATAGTTTTAAACAGCAGAAGGCGCTCTAGGATAGTTTTTTCAACAGCAGACGGCGCTCTAGGATAGTTTTTAAACAGCAGACGTTGCTCTAGGCTAGTTTTAAAAAGCAGAAGGTGCTCTAGGATAGTTATAAACAGCAGATGACACTCTATGATAGTTTTTAAACAGCAGATGGCACTCTAGGATAGTTTTAAACAGCAGATGGCGCTCTAGCATAAATTTAAATGACAGAAGGCGCTCTAGGATAATTTTAAACAGCAGATGGCACTCTAGGATAGTTTTAAACAGCAGATGGCGCTCTAGCATAGTTTTAAATGACAGAAGGCACTCTAGGATAGTTTTAAACAGCAGATGGCGCTCTACGATAGTTTTTTCAACAGCAGATGGCGCTCTAGCATAGTTTTAAATGACAGAAGGCACTCTAGGATAGTTTTAAACAGCAGATGGCGCTCTAGGTTAGTTTTAAACAGCAGACGGCACTCTAACATATTTTTTAACAGCAGAAGGCGCTCTAGGATAGTTTTAAACAGCAGACGGTGCTCTAGGACAGTTTTAAACAGCAGATGGCGCTCTAGGTTAGTTTTAAAACAGCAGACGGCACTCTAACATATTTTTTAACAGCAGATGGCACTCTAGGATAGTTTTTTCAACAGCAGACGGCGCTCTAGGATAGTTTTAAACAGCAGAAGGCGCTCTAGGATAGTTTTTTCAACAGCAGACGGCGCTCTAGGATAGTTTTAAACAGCAGAAGGCGCTCTAGGATCGTTTTAAACAGCAGATGGCACTCTAGGATAGTTTTTTCGACAGCAGATGGAGCTCTAGGATAGTTTTTAAACAGCAGACGTTGCTCTAGGCTAGTTTTAAAAAGCAGAAGGTGCTCTAGGATAGTTATAAACAGCAGATGACACTCTATGATAGTTTTTAAACAGCAGATGGCACTCTAGGACAGTTTTAAACAGCAGATGGCACTCTAGGATAGTTTTAAACAGCAGATGGCGCTCTAGCATAAATTTAAATGACAGAAGGCGCTCTAGGATAATTTTAAACAGCAGATGGCACTCTAGGATAGTTTTAAACAGCAGATGGCGCTCTAGCATAAATTTAAATGACAGAAGGCACTCTAGGATAATTTTAAACAGCAGATAGCACTCTAGGATAGTTTTAAACAGCAGATGGCGCTCTAGCATAGTTTTAAATGACAGAAGGCACTCTAGGATAGTTTTAAACAGCAGATGGCGCTCTAGGTTAGTTTTAAAACAGCAGACGGCACTCTAACATATTTTTTAACAGCAGAAGGCGCTCTAGGATAGTTTTAAACAGCAGATGGCGCTCTAGGTTAGTTTTAAAACAGCAGACGGCACTCTAACATATTTTTTAACAGCAGAAGGCGCCCTAAGATAGTTTTAAACAGCAGAAGGCGCTCTAGGATAGTTTTTTTCAACAGCAGACGGCGCTCTAGGATAGTTTTAAACAGCAGAAGGCACTCTAGAATAGTTTTTTCAACAGTGACGATGCTCTAGGATAGTTTTTAAACAGCAGACGGTGCTCTAGGCTAGTTTAAAACAGCAGAAGGCACTCTAGGATAGTTTTTTCGACAGCAGATGGCGCTCTAAGATAGTTTTTAAACAGCAGATGGCGCTCTAGGATAGTTTTAAACAGCAGATGGCACTCTAGGATAGTTTTTTTCAACAGTAGAGGGCGCTCTAGCATAGTTTTAAATGACAGAAGGTGCTCTAGGAAAGTTTTAAATAGCAGATGGCACTCTATGATAGTTTTTTAAATAACAGATGGCGCTCTAGGATAGTTTTAAACAGCTGATGGTACTCTAGGATAGTTTTTTCAACAGCAGACGGAGCTCTAGGATAGTTTAAAACAGCAGACGGCGCTCTAGGCTAATTTTAAACAGCAGAAGGCGCTCTAGGATGGTTGTAAACAGCAGATGGCATTATAGGATAGTTTAAAACAGCAGACGGCGCTCTAGGTTAGTTTTAAACAGTAGATGGCACTCTAGGATAGTTTAAAACAGCAGATGGCGCTCTAGGCTAGTTTTAAACAGTAGATGGCACTCTAGGATAGTTTTTTCAACAGTAGATGGCACTCTAGGATAGTTTTTTTCAACAGTAGATGGTGCTCTAGAACAGTTTTAAACAGCAGACTGTGCTCTAGGCTAGTATTAAACAGCAGACTGTGCTCTAGGCTAGTATTAAACAGCAGAAGGCGCTCTAGGCTAGTGTTTTACAGCAGATAGCTCTCTAGACTAGCTTTGTTCTTTAATGTAGAAAGCGGTGCAGGATTGTCTTGAAGCCTCACTGATCTGCAGTAGTACTGTAGCTCTTTTAATGGCATCTCGGTTCTTCATGTTTAATTAGATTAGGGCAAGGAAGAAATCTGATTTATGGCTTTCACATACTGAGCTCACAGACCTGAGTTATAATGTTCAGATTAAATGGATGTCTAATGTCATTTCGTGCGGTTTGCATGTAATATGGTTTTTCATGCTTCAAATACGATTCTTTACATTCCTAAAAAAGAAAAAGAAATTGAAAGTTTAGATAAATTAAAAACCCAAAACTTGATAAATGCTATAGGACTCTTCAGATTTTTTGCAATTTCTTTTTGAGGGATATCATCTTTTTTTATTTTACACATTAGACGTTTAGGTTAAATTGGAATTGAATTTGTACTCCAAAATGATATAGATAAACAGCAGTGATTTACTCACGCGTTAACTGAAAATGTTACCTTTGTGTTTTATCAGTAAGCAGAGCTGCAGTAAACAGAGCTTATTCACTAATACACAAAACAAAACTGCATTCATGCACGCAGAGCTCTGCTTTTCACAGGTTCAATAAAGCAGATCCTAACAAGCAGAAGATGAAAGAGAATGAATATGATGATGGGTTTGATAAGGCCAAAACGGCAGCAGATGATAAAAGATCATGGATAAAACACGACACGCATGAAATACTGAAGCCATCTGCCGGACTAAGAGCTTTTTCCTTGATTATTGTAAATAGATGTAATTATTATGTTTTTTTTTTTTTCTGAAACTCAATGCTTTAACAGATTTATTACAGTTTTATTATAGATAACTAAAACTATTCAAATGATTCTGTGGCTTAAAATAAAATAAAAACGTATCATTCATTCATTTTCCTTCAAATTAGTCTCATTTATCAGGGGTCGCCACAGTGGAATGAACCGCCAACTATTCCAGCATGTGTTTTACACAGCGGATGCCCTTCCAGCCACAACCCCGTACAGGGAAACATCCAAAAACTCTCGCATACACACACATACACACACTCGCATTCATACATTAGTTCAATTCCCCTATAGCGCATGTGTTTGGACTGTGGGGGAAACCGGAGCACCCAGAGGAAATCCACACCAACAACGGGAGAACGTGCAAACTCCACACAGAAACACCAACTGACCCTGCCGGGACTCAAAACAGCGACCTTATATATACAGTTGAAGTCAGAATTATTCGCCTCCCTTTGAATTTTTTTCTTTTTTTAATATTTCCCAAATGATGTTTAACAGAGCAAGGAAATTTTCACAGTATGTCTGATAATATTTTTTCTTCTGGAGAAAGTCTTATTTGTTTTATTTAGGCTAGAATAAAAGTAGTTTTTAATTTTTTAAACACCATTTTATGGACAGTATTATTAGCCCCTTTAAGCTATATTTTTTCCTGATAGTCTACAGAACAAACCACCGTAATGCAATAACTTGCCTAATTACCCTAACCTGCCTACCTAATTAACCTAGTTAAGCCTTTAAATGTCACTTTAAGCTGTATAGAAGTGTCTTGAAAAATATCTAGTCTAATATTATTTACTGTCATCATGACAAAGATAAAATAAAGCAGTTATTAGAGATGAGTTATTAAAACTATTATGATTAGAAATGTGTTGAAAAAAAATCTCTCTGTTAAACAGAAATTGGGGAAAAAATAAACAGGGGGGCTAATAATTCAGGAGGGCTAATAATTCTGACTTCAACTGTATATATTATATATACTGCCCCAATAATTGCAACCTTAATTAACTCTTTCCAAACTTTGACTGGTTCAATTACGGTAAAATAAATAAAAAATAAAATAAATAACACGTATAACATGCGTCAAGTTCTGAATAAAGCAGCATCAGATCACGGTGGTTGCGTGAGGTTAAATGAGTCCAACTTATTTCAGAGAATGCAAATGAAACGACCTTTCTAGCAGTGCGCTGTGTTCGTTTGTGGGCGTGCACGAGTTCAGGCAGCTATGGTCATCGTTTGTATTAATGGCGAACGCGGGAAGAGCTAGTGTGATGCATGCTCTGCCGTGGATTTACCTAGCGAGACGAAAGTGCACCTTCCAAGGTTTATGCAGGTATGTCTCATGTATATCTCTCATGTATTCGTAGAGATTCCACTGTTTTTTCTGCCCACGGTTAACATGTTGCGCGCGTCTCATGTGGACGATTGGAATAACAAAGCCTCGTAGGCGTGGTCGCATTAAAAATAATGAGTTCGGACTGAGAAACTAGACATAGTGTTGGTTTCATACTGATTACTTTATCAAACAATATTTGTTTTCAACATGCACTCACTGCATTTAAAAGCAGACACTTCAAGCTTTCTATAGATATAAGTCTCATGTCTGTGTGGTTTGTTTTCATGAAGTTTCCCTTCATTTTAGAGACGCATTTCTAAAAACAGTTCACGGAGAGAGAAAAGAAAGAATGCCTACACTGTTTGTTTTCCTTATTTTGCAAAAGCACACACTTTTGTTGTTTTTATGAGTGTACACAAAAAAAGTAGACACCTAACAGATTCGATTGATGTATTGATCTTATCTGTACGATGAAAATTAAAAGTGTAATTTAAGTTCTTTAGTTATCAGGAGAAACCGCGGATATACGGTTGCAGACCCCAGTGGATTATGGTAAAAAATGCAGCCATAAATACCTCTGGCTACAAAATTTGCGCTCTCCAAAAATGTATACGGGGGTACGTATTCACAATGAGCCTGTGTTCATAATATCGGGCTAAAGCATATGCTTCTGAATGCAATATATACAATAGAATATATGTTCACACTCTGGCTGGTCATTTCTCAAACACATATACACCCTTCTGACCTCATACATTAATAATCTAAATATATATCCACCATCCATCCAATAGCAAACAGCAAAAGTCAAGCAATCTGTGTGTATTTTAGGAGGGACATTAAAAGTGACAGCCATAAACAGCAAAGAAAGTTATCACCATCCGCCCAGCACGCCAGCAGCAAATGAAGCACAGAAATAATACAGTAATTTGCATTATTACGAGCCCCATGGGGCGGACGAGAGAGAATAGCCTTTGAGAAGTTAATGAGGAAAGATAAAGGCAGGTTAACACACGGGTAATGAGATCCAGAATTTGTCACTCCTTCAGCTGATCTGTCACTCATTCAATCGATGTGGAGAAGAACAGGAACAGAAGATCAAGGAGGACAAGAAAATAGGAAGAACAAAAGCAAACAAGGGAAGGAGGATGAGAAAGAGAAAGAGGAGAAAAAATGGAAAAGAAGGAAGGAAGGAATACAAGAAATAAAGCAAGAACAGAAGAAAGGAAAGAATGAAGGAAAGAAAGAAAAACACAATGAATGAATAAGGAACAGAATAAACTAAATAAAGAAAGAAGAAAGGAAGGTAGAACAGAATGTATGTATGAATGACTGAAGGAAGGAAGGAAGGAAGGAAGGAAGGAAGGAAGGAAATGAGAAAGGAAAGAAGGAATGAAAGAAATAACCAAATGAATTAATAAATGAAGGAAGGAATAAAGAAAGGAAGGTACAAAGAAGGAATGAGGGAAGGAAGGAAGGAAGGACAAAATGAATGAATGAATGAATGAAAGGAGAACAAAATGAATGAATGAATGAATGAATGAATGAATGAAGGAAGGAAGGAAGGAAGGAAGGAAGACAAAGTGAATGAATGAATGAATGAATGAATGAATGTAAGGAAGGAAAGAAGGAAGGATGGCAAAAAAGAAAGAAAAAAGAACAAAATGAATAAATGAACGAACGAACGAACGAACAAATGAACGAATGAATGAATGAGAAACAATAAACTAAAAGAGAAAAAGAAAGGAAGGTAGAACAGAATGACTGAATGACTGAATGAATGAATGAATGAATGAAAGAAAGAATGAAAGAATGATTGAATGAATGAATGAATGAATGAATGAATGAATGAATGAATGAATGAATGAATGAATGAATGAATGAATGAATGAGAAACAGAATAAACTAAACAAAGAAAAAAAAGAAAGGAAGGTAGAACAGAATGACTGAATGAATGAATGAATGAATGAATGAATGAAAGAAAGAATGAATGAATGAAAGAATGAATGAATAATTGAATGAATTAATTAATTAATAAATGAATGAATGAGAAACAGAATAAACTAAACAAAGAGAAAAAGAAAGGAAGGTAGAACAGAATGACTGAATGACTGAATGACTGAATGAATGAATGAATGAATGAAAGAATGAAAGAATGAAAGAATGATTGAATGAATGAATGAATGAATGAATGAATGAATGAATGAATGAATGAATGAATGAATGAGAAACAGAATAAACTAAACAAAGAAAAAAAGAAAGGAAGGTAGAACAGAATGACTGAATGAATGAATGAATGAATGAATGAATGAAAGAATGAATGAATGAATGAAAGAATGAATTAATAATTGAATGAATGAATGAATTAATAAATGAATGAATGAGAAACAGAATAAACTAAACAAAGAAAAGAAGAAAGGAAGGTAGAACAGAATGACTGAATGAATGAATGAATGAATGAATGAAAGAAAGAATGAATGAATAATTGAATGAATGAATGAATTAATAAATGAATGAATGAGAAACAGAATAAACTAAACAAAGAAAAAAAGAAAGGAAGGTAGAACAGAATGACTGAATGAATGAATGAATGAATGAATGAATGAATGAAAGAATGAATGAATGAAAGAATGAATGAATAATTGAATGAATGAATGAATTAATAAATGAATGAATGAGAAACAGAATAAACTAAACAAAGAAAAGAAGAAGGAAGGTAGAACAGAATGACTGAATGAATGAATGAATGAATGAATGAATGAATGAATGAAAGAATGAATGAAAGAATGAATGAATAATTGAATGAATGAATGAATGAATGAATGAATGAATGAATGAATGAATGAATGAATGAATGAATGAATGAATGAATGAATGAATGAGAAACAGAATAAACTAAACAAAGAAAAGAAGAAAGGAAGGTAGAACAGAATGTATGTATGAATGACTGAAGGAAGGAAGGAAGGAAGGAAGGAAGGAAGGAAGGAAATGAGAAAGGAAAGAAGGAATGAAAGAAATAACAAAATGAATTAATAAATGAAGAAGGGAAGGAAGGAAGGATGGAATGAATGAATGAATGAATGAATGAATGAAGGAAGGAAGGAAGGAAGGAAGGAATGACAAAATGAGAAAAGAAAAGAATGAAGGAAAAAAGAATGAAAAACACAATGAATGAATGAATGAAAAAAGGAAGATACAAGGAAGGAATGAGGGAAGGAGGGAAGGAAGGAAGGAAGGAAGGAAGGAAGGAAGGAAGGAAGGAAGGAAGGAAGGAAGGAAGGAAGGAAGGAAGGAAGGAAGGAAGGAAGGATATAAGGAAGGAAGGTAGGAAGGAAGGACTAAATGAATGAATGAATGAAGAACAGAATGAATGAATTAATAAATGAATGAAGGACAAAATGAATGAATGAATGAATGAATGAATGAATGAATGAATGAATGAATGAATGAATGAATAAAGACAACAAAGTGAATGAATGAATGAATGAATGAATGAATGAATGAATGAATGAAGGACAAAATGAATGAATGAATGAATGAATGAATGAATGAATGAATGAATGAATGAATGAATGAATGAATGAAAGAAGGAAGGAAGGCAGAAAGGAAAGAAAAAAGAACAAAATTAATGAATAAATGAATTAATTAATTAAAGAACGAACGAACGACCAAACGAATAAGAAAAGGAAGTTAGGAAAATGAGTCAAAGAAGAACAACTGGGAAACAGGGAAAATAAGGACAGAAAAAATTAAACAGTAAAAGTGAAGCAGGGAAGTAAATAAAAAGGGAAAGTGAAATCCAGCAAACAGTGTGGCATTAATGGCATTGAGTTACACATCAGTGAGGCCTGAACACAGTCAAAGTCAATGAGCTCAACACTTGGCAGAATCACATCCAGGTTACTCACATTCCACAAAATTCCCAACAAAAAGAAACTCGACGCTCTGCTTTCTCTGAAACTCAGTCAACAAGAACCCAAGGACAAAGCCCTGATGTACACACTGCACACTCCAGCACAGATTACAATCAGCATCTGCTCCCAGAACAAACTTTAGGGCACTTCAGCCGTAAAACACAGCGAGTGCACTAAATCACACATGGGCATCTAATTAGAGTGACAAAGTATCCAGAATTGTCTGTGTGTGTAAGTCTGTGTCCAGACACTCAATCCTGCAGGAGACTGACCTTTAGCCCAGCAGCGTCTGACAGGTGCTCAGAAGAGAAGAGGAAACAGGAGGAAGAGAAAAACAGAATACATCTAGAGGGAAGAGGGAAGAGAATGGGGATAGGAAGGGAGGAAAGAAGAAAAGAAGAAAGGAAGGAAGAGAGAAAGAAAGAAAGAAAGAAAGAAAGAAAGAAAGAAGGAAGAACAAGAGGAAAAGAAGCAAAGATCAATCGAGAGGAAAAGGAAGGTAAGAAGGAAGGAAGGAAGGGAGAGGAAGGAAGGAAGGAAGGAAGGAAGGAAGGAAGGAAGGAAGGAAGGAAAAATTTAACAAGAGGGGAAAAAAGAAAGAACAACCAAGAGGAAAGGAAGCAAAGAAAGAAGGAAGGAAGGACAAACAAGAGAAAAAAAAAGAAAGAACAATCAAGAGGAAAAAGAAAGAAGGAAGAAAAGAAGGAAAGAAGAAAGGAAGAACAAGAGGAAAATATAGAACAATCAAGGGGACAAGGAAGGAAGGAAGCAACGAAGATAGTAAGGAAGAAAAGAAGGAAAACAAAAAAACAATTAAGAGGAAAATGAAGGAAGGAAAGAAAGGAATAAAAAAGAAAGGAAGTAATGAAAGAAAGGAATAAAAAAGAAAGGAAGGAAGGGAAAAACAAGAAGAAAAGAAATAACAACTAAGAGAAAAAGCAAGGAAGCAAGAAAAGAAGGAAGAAAAAAGGAAGGACGGCAGGAATGATGGAAGAAAGGACAAGAGGGAAATAAAAAACAATCAAGAGGAAAATGAAGGAAGGAAGGATGAAAGAAAGAAAGAAAAAGGATGGAAGGAAGGAAGGAAGGGAGAACAAGAAGAAAAGAAAGAACAACCAAGAGGAAAAGGAAGCAAGGAAAGAAGGAAGGACAAACAAAGGGAAAAGAAAGTACAATCAAAAGGAAGAAAGGAAGGAAGGAAGGAAGGAAGGAAGGAAGGAGGAAGGAAGGAAGGAAGGAAGGAAGGAAGGAAGGAAGGAAGGAAGGAAAACGAGAGGAAAAGAAAGTACAATCAAGAGGAAAAGGAAGGAAGATAGTAAGGAAAATAAGAAGGAAGGAAAGAAGAAAGGACGAACAAGAGGAAAATATAGAACAATCAAGAGGATAAGGAAGGAAGCAAGCAAGGAAGAAAGGAAGGAAAGAAGGACAAGAGGAAAACAAAAAAGACAGAAAAAAGGAAGGAAGGAAGGAAGGAAGGAAGGAAGGAATGAAGGAAGGAAGGAATGAAGAAAGGAAGGAAAGAAAAACAAAAGGAAAAAAGTACAATCAAGAGGAAGGAAAGAATGAATAAATGAAGGAAGGAAGGAAGGAAGGAAAAACAAAAGGAAAAGAAAGTACAATCAAGAGGAAGGAAAGAAAGAAAGAATGAATGAATGAATGAATGAATGAATGAAGGAAGGAAGGAAGGAAGGAAGGAAGGACGGAAGGAAGGAAAGAAGGATGGATGGATGGGAGGAAGGAAGGAAGGAAGGAAGGAAGGAAAAACAAAAGGAAAAGAAAGTACAATCAAGAGGAAGGAAAGAATGAATGAAAGAATGAATGAATGAATGAATGAATGAATGAATGAATGAATGAATGAATGAATGAATGAAGGAAGGAAGGAAGGAAGGAAGGAAGGAAAGAAGGAAGGAAGGAAAAACAGGAAAAAAGAACAATCAAGAAAGAAAGAAAGAAGTGTGGCAGGTGTTGAGTGTTGACTGGAGTACAGTGGAATCAGTCGGTCTGATGTGTGTGTCTAGATGAACGGGTCTGATGTGTATGTGTGTGTCTGGATAAACTGGTCTGATGTGTGTGTGTCTGGATAAACGTGTGTGTGTGTGTGTGTGTGTCTGGATAAACGCGTGCGTGTGTGTGTGTGTGTGTGTGTGTGTGTGTGTGTGTGTGTGTGTGTGTGTGTGTGTGTGTGTGTGTGTGTGTGTGTGTGTGTGTGTGTGTGTGTGTGTGTGTGTGTGTGTCTCTGGATGAACGGGTCTGATGTGGTAATTGCTTCGCTGGGGGTTTCAGGCTTGGCATCTCGCGCTCTCAGCTGAACTGTTTGCCAGCAGTGCCAGTAAAAGTGAGACTCCAGCTGTCCAAACACCAGGAGGGATCATGTATTTCACACTGACTACAATGACACTGGATACACAGCCATTGTCGATGTGCGAAAAACACAAACTAAAGGAGCGCTTCAAACTGGAAAGAAGAGTATGAAAGGATTTGGAGGTTAAAACATGACGCAATATATATGTATATGTGTACGTGTTTGTGTGTATATGTAAATACAGCGGTGTGGAAATGTGTGTGTCCCTTACTGATTTCTTATTATTTGCATGTGTCACACTTTAATGTTTCAGACCATGAAACTAATTTAAATATTCGTCAAAGATAATACAAATAAACACATCATGCAGCTTCGACATGAAGATGTGTATTGTTGTAGGAAAACAACATCCAAAACGACACAGCCCTGTGTGAAAAAGTGTCCCCCGAAACCCAACTTCAATTTCTCTAGCCAAACTCAGACCTGATTACTGCCACACCTGTTCGCAATCTAAGAAATACCTTAAATTGGGCCTGCCCGACAAAGTGAAGTAGACCAAAAGATCCTCAAAAGCAACAACATCCAAAGTACTGCAGGCTTACTTGCCTCAGTTAATGTGAGGGTTCATGACTCCACCATAAGCTAGAGACTGGGCAAAAATGTTTTGCGCATATACAGTTTATATATATACACAGTGTTAAAATGTGTGTGTCCCTTACTGAATTATTATATTTTTAGCATGCTTGTAACATTTTTTTTTCAGATCATCAAACAAATTGAAATATTAGTCAAAGACAATACCAATAAACACATCATGCAGCTTTGAAATGAGAGGCTATTATTAATAGCCTGTGTGAAAAAAGTGTCCTCCCGAACCCTAAGTTTAATTTCTCTAGCCACACCCAGGCCTGATTACTGCAACACATCTTCATAATCAAGAAATGCCTTAAATACGACCTGCCCAACAAAGTGAAGTAGACCAAAAGATCCTCAAAGCAACAACATCCAAAGACCTGCAGGCTCACTTGCCTCAGTTTTTGTAAGCGTTCATGACTCCACCATAAGATAGACCCTGTGCAAAAATGATTTGCGCATATACTGATTTCTTTTGATGTGTTTATTGGTATTATCTTTGACTAATATTTCAATTTGTTTGATGATCTGAAAAAAATCCATTTAACAAATTTAAATATTAGTCAAAGATAATACAAATAAACACATCATGCAGCTTCGAAATGAAGATGTGTATTGTTGTAGGAAAACAACATCCAAAATGACACAGCCCTGTGTGAAAAAGTGTCCCCCGAAACCCAACTTCAATTTCTCTAGCCAAACCCAGACCTGATTACTGCCACACCTGTTTGCAATCTAAGAAATACCTTAAATTGGACCTGCTCGACAAAGTGAAGTAGACCAAAATATCCTCAAAAGCAACAACATCCAAAGTACTGCAGGCTTACTTGCCTCAGTTAATGTGAGGGTTTATGACTCCACCATAAGCTGGGCAAAAATGTTTTGCACATATACAGTTTATATATACAGTGTTGTGAAAATGTGTGTCCCTTAGGGATTTCTTATTTGTTTTGCATGTTTGTCACATTTTAATTTTTCAGACCATCAAACTAATTTAAATATTAGTCATAGATAATACCAATAAGCACATCATTGAAATGAAGCACTCGGAGGAAACCCACACCAACACGGGGAGAACATGCAAACTCCACACAGAAATGCCAAATGACCCAGATGGGACTCGGACTAGCTACCTTCTTGCTGTAAGGCAACAGTGCTAACCACTGAGCCACCATGTCGCCCCATATTTTTGATATACTGTACAGTTGAAGTCAGAATTATTCGCCCACTTTGAATTTTTTTCTCTTTCAAATATTTCCTAAATGATGTTTAACAGAGCAAGGTAATTTTCACAGTATGTCTGATAATATTTTTTCTCCTAGAGAAAGTCTTATTTGTTTTATTTCGGCTAGAATAAAAGCAGTTTTTAATTTTTTAAAAGGTCAAAATTATTAGCCCCTATAAGCTATATTTTTTCCCAATAGTCTACAGAATAAACCATCATTATACAATAACTT